>JAVXUP010001899.1:0-179847 GCA_033070095.1 Escallonia herrerae | reverse complement strand
ATATATATATATATATATATATATATATATATACACACACGCACACACACACACACACGCACCATCTCCATTGCCTCACATACATACATCTAACAAAACATATCACAGCCATACCCACTGCCTCACGGAGTGGCCCCTCTTTTTCTTTTCTTTTTTTCCTCCATAACTGCTATTAGTTCCATGGCTCCACAATGAACCCATTTCATGTTTCATAACAAAACACTTGCAACTTAGGTGTAGTTACCAATTTTTTTTAAAGTAACAGCAGGTGAGCTCCCAGCTCCTCCTTTTCCATGCTTGTCAAATGCTTTCCCCTTTTCAATCACCTCTTACTAAGTTCAGTTTATTTATTAATTTTTCTGGTCATCTTCATCCCCTTCTTTTCCTTCTTTCCTTTGTTCTTTACCAGTTATCATCACTGCCAAACTGTAACAACCTACCTTTCTATCTTCTCTTTTAACAAACTCACGCACACCCATTAAACCAGCACACAGGTTCACCAGCTGCCTGTTATACACACAAACACACATTACACTCACAGCACCAGCTATAACCACAGCCTCACGGCAGTGGATTCTCTTCCCACACAGCACCATGGCAGCGGTTGTTTCCCTTTCTAAGGCAATCCCTCGCACTATTTCTACCCAGCACACAGCCTCACAAAAAGGAAAGAAACATACATAATACACACATGCTGCCCTCATCCTATATATATATATATATATATATATACACACATACACACACACATATATATATATATATAGGGGACCGATCCACACCCACCGGTGGAGAAATAACAATTTCTCCACCGAACCGCAGGTAAGAGCAGCGGTTGGCCACGTGGCGCAAAAAGGCGAAAAAGGTGTACGGCCACTGCATTAATGGCAAAAAAGGCACGAGAAATGGCACGAGAAATGGTGAGAAAATGGCGAGAGAGAGAAAAAGGACACCAACCGCATGCACAACCAGCGGTTGGCATTAATATGCCTGCCACGTGCCGTCCCCCACCCCTGCCACGTGCCGTCCCCTCCCCCTGCCACGTGGCCCACCAGCATGGCCAACCGGCGGTATTGGCGATGGCCCTGCCACGTGGCATCCCCTCCCCCTGCCACGTGGCCCAACCGCTGGTGGTACCAGCGTTTGGTCGCCCCTGCCACGTGGCGTCCCCTCCCCCTGCCACGTGGCCCAACCGCTGGTACCACCCGCGGTTGGTCCCCTCCCCTGCCACGTGGCGTCCCCTCCCCCTGCCACGTGGCCCAACCGCTGGTACCACCCGCGGTTGGTCCCCTCCCTCTGCCACGTGGCGTCCCCTCCCCCTGCCACGTGGCCCAACCGCTCCTACAACCCGCGGTTGGTCCCCTCCCTCTGCCACGTGGCGTCCCCTCCCCTCATCCGCAGGGCCCAACCGCTCCTACAACCCGCGGTTGGTCCCTCCCCCCTCCCCTGCCACGTGGCGCCCCCCGCGTGATGCCCCACCTGGTGTCCTTCCCCACGATGCCACGTGTCGTCCTTCCCTCCCCCGTGATGCCCAACGTGGTGTCCTTCTGCCGAAATTTTTTTTTTGCAGCAGCCTTTGACCGCATAAACACCCACCCTTCCTCACTTTTTTCTGTCTTTTTTCTTCTCTCTTCCTCGCTTCTCTCTTTATAATCCCCTCCCCCGAACCCTTCTTTCTGCATCTTTTACCAACTTCCTTCGTACTTCATATCTCACCTACATAATCTCCATAACAATACAAATCAAAAAAATTTATGCTAGAAGATCGGTAGTTTTTTCTTTAAATACATCAAGTCACAACAAGTAAGTATTTTGAATTTCCTTATAATTCAATGTTAGGTTTATACAAATCAGCGTATTACATTTATAGATTCCAAAACAGCGATTTTTTAGGGTGCCAAATATAGACAGTTTTTCACGAATTTATAAAAAATAGCTAGAGCTAGATTTTGCCAAAATGCAAAAAAGAGACCCTAGTTATTCTTAAAGGATCTGTCTCAGGTAAAAATTTCAGATTTTTCCAAAGACTGGAAAGGGGTTAACTGATACGGGGAACCTTGTAACTCTGCAGTGTATTTTAAAATATCAAGCTAGCGCGATTTCGCGCGAAACTTTTATGAGAATCCTAGGATGTTGGGAAGTTCCATTCCCCAGGAATTCGGGCCATTCCGAAGCCGTTACCTATTTTTTTGGCCGAACGGCCCTTTAAGCGCTTGATCCGGACACCGGTTCGCGATTTTTGGGCGAAACCTCCGTAAAATACTTTTTATGTCAAGAATGAATTCAGGAAGCCTCAAGTAGCATTTCGAAGCACTTTTGATATTTTTTTATGCCAGGGGGCATTTCGGTAATTCGCCGCCCCGAGAGGGGTATTTCGGTAATTTTACAGTGCTAAGTTTTTTGACGGACTTTTTAGTCCAGAAATATAATTACAAAACCTGAAATGTTGTTTTGAAGCTGACGTGGCGCGCGTAGGGGTGTTTTGGTAATTTTCCCGTGCCAAGTTTTTCAAACGACTTTTTAGTCCAGAAATGTAAGTAAACCACCTGAAATGTTGTTTTCAAACGACTATTTTGCTAGGAAGGATCCAGCTTAAAATTCATACCTTAAAATAACTTTTAGTTCAGGAAAGGGTGTGAGACACCCGAAAACTTATTTTGTTCCAGATGTTCTGAACCTTGTGACGCACCGGCGATGACTGCCAGGGGATATTTTGCATAAGTAGCGGGTGTTTTGGTAACTTGCCCCCTTTAAAATTTTTCCTGATATATTTGGTATATAATTGACGTAATACATTTAAAAACTTGACTTTAAAGCGGTTTTGAGGTGTTGGAGGTGTAGGGGCCATCGGGCTATATATTGCTATATAACCACGTTGGCGCTAAATTCAGTGGGAACTAGCGTAATTAAGCGTTCGGAGTGGTGGGAATTGAGGATTTGTTTTAATACATTGAAATAATGACTATTGCTAATGTGTTGGTAAGCTAGGTTAAAGATCCAGTTATAGTTTTGGAATGTAAATATTATGGATATTATGGACGCTAAGTTGGTTTATAATTATATTTTGTTCTTAAAGGTATGAATTTCAGCTCTGGACCTCATGATACATCAATCCTATACGATGACGATGACCACGTCGCGAGGCACGTATTTGACGGTGTCGATAGGGGTGTTTTGGAAACAATTCAAAGCACAAGGCACCTTGAAGAGTGGGTACTAAACGAGGAACAAATACAGCTATTACACCGTCAAAATTTAACCCTGTTCACCGATCCCGGGAAATGGTCTCGACACGACGATTGCCTTATATCCGCTCTAGTTGAACGATGGAGGAGCGAGACGAACTCATTTCACTTCCGGTTTGGTGAAATGACTGTTACGTTAGAGGACGTCGGATTTATACTTGGAATCCCATGTCACGGCAGACCCGTTACTTTGAACGTGCCGTCTGCATCCATAGCGAATATGGCTATGCAGTATTTTCCGGGAATTCCAAGGGCAGCGCTTACAACAAACGGCGTCAAGCTTAAATGGCTGAGAGAGCAGTACGGCGTGCTACCGGATGAATACACTCCTCAAGATTTCGTGACGTATACGAAGGCATTCCTTCTGTATATTATTGGAGCTATATTACTTCCGACGCATTCGAAAAACACGGTGCATCCGAAGTATATGGTGTTCTTGGAGGATCTTGAGGAGGTATACTCCTATTCGTGGGGTTCAGCTGTCCTTGCGCACCTATATCGAGCACTGCATAAGGCTACGAGAAACGGTGCCAAGTCCATTGCCGCCTGCCTGACTCTATTACAGGTATGAGCATTTATTTTCTTGGTAGGATCCTTAGTCAATATATTCGGGATTAATTACTAATTCCATATAATGTTTGCATTCACAGGTTTGGTCTTACGAGAGGCTACCCATGGGTCGTCCACAACCGTTGGTAGATTCCGATGAGACGTGGCCTAGGGTGTGGGCCTGGGGGCCTACGACCAACCGGAGGAGGAGACGGGTAGACCCTCACCACCATCTAAAGTTCTATCGGGGGGAACTAGAGATACTAGATGCATCCCAGGTGACGTGGCAGCCATATGGCAAGGTGATGCATCTGTTGGATGAGTGGTGTTGGCAACTTCCGGTGTCGTACGTGCTGGCAGGTTTGGTTCGGGTGCCGCTCATTCACTTCGAAGAATGTGAGTTTCAGATGCCCGATCGAGCTATGAAGCAAGCTGGCTGTCCACAAGGGATACCAAAACCCGCTGTAGACATGCGGCCATACAGGGGTGGTCGAGGGCCGAACTTCGAGGTGGCTGATGCCTTGATTTTGTTGGGTGACGAGGTGCACCAGTGGAATACCTGGCAGGAAACGTATGATAGCCTTGTATCGCTGAAGCACGACGGCATTAGTACTGAGGAATACTTACAGTGGTTTCTCAGGGTGACGCGCACGAGGGTGAATCGCCCTTCCCAGGTGAAGAAGACATCGTACGCGCCACGTGAGGTCTATGACCAGTTCTGGGCATTGGCCATTGTAAGTCATGCTAGTGTTGTTTGATAATTTATTTGCGCACCTTATCGACCATTTGTCAAATATGATTAGCCATATTTTCTATGCATGTTTTTTAGGTTGACCAGGGCATTGAGGTGTTCAAGCAGCTGGAGTCGTTTGACTGGTTTGTCGCGCAGGCTCCTGACAATCTCAAGAGGTCCATTGAGAAGTACAAGACTGAAGTTCAAAACTTTAGTCTTGCGTACCGGGGTTACGAAGGGGAGCCGTCTAGTCGCCCTCGTCCTGAAGCGTACGACTATCAGCCCCAGAGTCAGGTGTGGGAGTCGTCCGGTCGCCCTCTTCCTGACGCGTACAACTATCAGCCCCAGAGTCAGGTGTGGGAGCCGTCTGGTCGCCCTCCTCCTGACGCGTACGACTATCAGCCCCAGAGTCAGGTATGGGAGCCATATAGTCGCTTGCCTCCAAACGCATACGACTCTCAGTGCCAGAGTCAGGTTCCCCAAGTAGGAATCCAGGCCTCGCGCCCAAGCTTTCGGTCGGACAAAGGACAAGCGACGAAGCCATTGAGGTCGGACAAGATGGCTTGGATCGACCGGCACTACTTCGGGCATGAGCCTGTCAATTCAGCAGACTTTCCCCTTGCGACATTCCTAGGTCATGAGGATATCAGAACGTTGGCGCCGGAGACAGATCTTTCAAATTTTGTCATGAACGCTTACATAGAACTGCTCCGGATTAGAGAGCAACGTTTTAACCGTTCTGAATATTTGAAGCTTAACATGTATCCCACTCATTTTGTGGAATTAACGGTGAGAGAATTCACAGAATGGAGGCGAGGGGGCGGCAGGAGTAAGTGGAAACCAGGTCGAAACGTGTTAGGCATGATGAACGCAGACTATCAATGTCCCGCTGCTGATGCGAACCTTATCATGATACCCTGTCATCATGCAAACCACTGGTTCCTATTAGTTCTCCATCCAGCGTTCAGAACGGTTCACATATACGATAGCCTAAGGGAGGACGAGCCTGGACAGCTGCTGGCACAGATGTACAACGAGTACATCACTTTAGTGGTTAGTATTTATTTTTTGACCTTGGCTCATAGTATATTGTTCTTGTCTCATAGGCTTGATTCTCGTTTTTATTGTTGGATGCAGACTACTGTCCTCTCGCTAGCATGCGGACGGCCACAGGGTGACCCTTGGACGGTCGTGATGATAAAGGACCGACCAAAGCAATATAACGGTCACGATTGCGGGATTTACGTCCTCAAGTACATGGACTACATTGCTCGCTCGGAAGTGCTCAAACACTCCTCGTGGACTAGGAAGGATGCCTTGACGTTTAGGTATAGGATAGCCTGGGAGCTGAAAAAGAATGAAGCTAGACGCCTTCATTACCATTATCCTGACGTGCGTGGCTAGCTGCTGTGATGTTACAAAAAACTGTACCAAAAAGAAATGTACATAATTTTTCGCATGCTATGAATTTGGCGCTAAAATGTGCGCGAATATACCTTTCATATGACGGCATTCGAAAAAAAATGACAAAAAAAATTACAACTTTTTTCGGAAGCTATCAAATGGGGCCTAAAGTGTGCCCGAATAGGCCCTTCCTAGGAAAACTCAAAAATTAATGTGTCTCGTTTTTCGCCGAAAGTCTTACAAATGGGCTAACTAGCGTGCCTGAAGTGCAATGAGCGGAAAAAAAGTGACAAAAAAAATTACAACTTTTTTCGGAAGCTATCAAATGGGGCCTAAAGTGTGCCCGAATAGGCCCTTCCTAGGAAAACTCAAAAATTAATGTGTCTCGTTTTTCGCCGAAAGTCTTACAAATGGGCTAACTAGCGTGCCTGAAGTGCAATGAGCGAAAAAAAAGTGACAAAAAAAATTACAACTTTTTTCGGAAGCTATCAAATGGGGCCTAAAGTGTGCCCGAAAACGGAGTTACCAAAACTATCAATAATCCACAAACCAAATCACAAATTAAAGATTGCACAAACCAAATCACAAATTTAAACATTATAAAAGTTCAATTTATACAACTGAAACATTAACCCTAACACTCTTCCTCATCATCGTCCTCCTCGACCATACTGCCAGGTTCGATACCTAACACTTTATAATGGTTTCTCTTGTCATGATCAGTCATCTTATTACACAACGCACACTTTCGTAATTTTTTTTGACCCGTTGCTTCTTCAATCGGATTCTTCATGCGTATTGCTCGTTTTCGCCCTTTTGTTTGAGAAATAATTGGATCAAAAATGTCGTCCTCCTCACCTTGTAGGTCAGTGCCGTCAATGACTGGCTGTTTGGCTCGATTGAATCTACCGCCTGGAGTTGTCCGAGTAGTCGGAGTGTCCACAGTTTCTGGTAATGCCATCCTAAACTGTGCATGCTTAGCCTTATCCCGTGCGGCTGCTTCAACTTGATACCTGTACCCATCAAATGTCGACGCTGCATCCATTGATAAACCGTGCATGATGTTACAAAGGTGATTATATCGCAGCGTCTCAGATTGCTCGAAATCAACTGAAACATTGGGCACGTAAGGAATGTGACCGTGGACTCTGTTGGCTTCCTTCGTCCACCGTTCCAAGATATACGGTGGAGGGATTTCACTAGCATTCTTGGCGCTCAAAACCCTCAACGCGTGTCGACAAAGTATACCTTTATGCTCAAACAGTTGACAGTTGCAATTAACCAACCCGGTGTCCTTACAAACTGCTACGGTAAAATGTCGTCTGGTCCTCGGAGCCGACGAAGAGCACGGATTGGCGAAGTTCGTCACATTTGTCAAAGCATAAACCTTGATATCTCTGGTGGAATACTCGTGCAACTTTGTCATGCCATATTGATTCGACTTTAGTAGTTCCTCTTGAAACTGTCGAAACATTTCCTTGGTATAGACTTGAGCCGCATGAGCCTCTAAAGGTGAATAAAGTAGTATAGCTCTTTCTTTGCAAACTGTAGCCGCGTCGGCTTCTCTCTCACGGTACAATTGCCTGTCAACGGCTTTCTGCATCTCTAGTACGAACTCCGCTATACTTGAAGACTGGCCTACGTACCCATCAAAGAATGAATTCATAGCTTCGCTTCTCGAGGTCGTAGTCATTCCGGCTGCAAAAAACTTCTTGGTGTAGGCACCGACCCACTGTGTCTTGATCTCATACAACGATTGTAACCATTCGTGATTGTGCAAATAGTAAGTATCCATTAACGTGGCCCACCTCTCCTCGAACACGTCTACCGTCAACGATTTCTTCACACATGTATTAAAGTCAGTCTTGAATGACGGATGGTTTGCATATACATGGTGAAGCCGTTCGGGATATTTGTTGCTTATGTGCCATGTGCACAGGCCATGGTGAGTATCTGGAAGGACCTTAGCGATTGCATTTTTCATTGCCAGATCTTGGTCGGTGATGATGGTCTTTGGAGGAATATGATACATTGCTTGAAGCCACGTTTCAAATAACCACGTAAATGACTCCTCCGTCTCATCCCTAAGCAGGGCAAAGCCAAACGAGATTGACTGATAGTGGTGGTTCACCCCGGTGAACGGAGCAAAAGGCATAGAGTACTTATTGGTGCGGTATGTGGTGTCAAACGTCACAACATCCCCAAAATTTTGGTAAGCAGCTCTAGAACGGGGGTCCGCCCAAAATATAGTACTAATGCGGTTCTCATCATCCAGTTGGAGACTGTAAAAAAATCCAGAATTCTCACTCTGAAGGGACCTGAAGAGATCAAGTGTAGTTTGAGAATCACTCTTACCGAAAGACTCTCTCCTCTGAGCACGAAGTTCATTTCGAAGGTCTACTTCGTTGAAACTCAACTTGTCAATCCCCCCAGCCTGGCTTGAGAAAACCCCCATCATCTTAGAAGGTGGAATTTTAGCCTCGGCCATTGTAAAAATTAGTTGTCTGTGTGCCGCGCTTATTTCTCGGTGTTGATGAATTTGACCAATCTTACTGGGGGTCATCAACTGATGATTATGGCTCAACTCCACTCCTGTGACAACCCAATGGTTTTCATTTTTTCGGTGTACTGCATACACATGGGCCTTGCAGCCGGTACCCGGAAATGTGTCCCGTTTTCTTTGTCTTGTTGTCCCTTCGTCACTGATCCGAACGACCGGAGTTACATGCGGTGCTCCTCTATGACACTCAAATAGTCTTGCACAAATTTGATCTGTATTCGCCCGTTTTCTAGTCGTCTTAGTTCTAATACCGAAACCTATCGTTTTCGAATATGCTCTATAGTATGCTTCAACTTCGTCCAGTGCTTGAAAAACTTGACCAACGTAAGGTGGATCAGAACCTTCACAAAAATTATTTCCTCCAGTTGCATCCATATTTATACTGTAATCTAAAAAATAAAAATTATATCATTCTCAACAAGTCATAAATTTAAATAAAAGAAGAATAAAATTTATTTAAACCACCGTCTTTCGGGAAATTTGGTATAATGTAAAATTAGCAAAATAGCCCCCGATGAGCGGCAAATTACCGAAATGCCTCCGGGGGTTCATTATCACCCTAACGCCCCAAATCAGCTTCAAAACAACCTTTCAGGTGCTTTGCTTACATTTCTGGACTAAGAAATCCTTTGAAAAACTTAACGCTGCAAATTTACGAAAATACCCCTATCGGGGATGCGAATTACCAAAATGCCCCCTGACAAAAAAAATCTGAAAAGTGCTTTGAAATGGGATTTTAAGCTTCCTGAATTCACTCTTTAAAATAACTTTTCAGGTGTCTCACACCCTTTCCTGAACTAAAAGTTATTTTAAGCACAAATTTGTGTAATGTAAAATTAGCAAAATAGCCCCCGGGGGTTCATTGTCACCCTAACGCCCATCAAACCAGCTTCAAAACAACCTTTCAGGTGTTTTACTTACATTTCTGGACCGAAAAACTTTTTTTCGGGAAAATTACCAAAACACCCCTCGCGGGGGGGCAAATTACCAAAATGCCCCCTGGCTTCAGAAAATATCAAAAGTGCTTTAAAAAGCTATTTTAAGCTTCCTGAGTTCATTCTTGATCTAAAAAGTATTTTACGGATTTTTCGCCTAAAAATCCCGAACCGGTGTCCGGATCGAGCGCTTAAAAGCCCGTTCGGCCAAAAAATTAGCTAACGGCTTCGGAATGGCCCGAATTCCTGGGGAATGGAACTTCCCAACACCCTAGGGTTCTCATAAAAGTTTCGCACGAAATCGCGCTGTCTTGATATTTTAAATTACACTGCAAAGTTACAAGGTTGCGCGTATCAGTTAACCCCTTTCTAGTCTTTGCAAAAATCTGAAATTTTTACCTGATACAGATCTTTTGAAAATAACTAGGGTCTCTGTTTTGTATTTTGGCAAAATCTAGCTCTAGCTATTTTTTATAAATTCGTGAAAAAACTGTCTAATTAAGTTTTCACCTTTAGCGACAATTACGCCCCGCAATCAGCTGCAAAACAACATTTCAGGCGTTTTACTTACATTTCTGGACTTAAAAGTCCGTTGAAAAACTTTTTCGGGAAAATTACCAAAATACCCCTCTCGGGGTGGCAAATTACCAAAATACCCCCTGGCTTCAGAAAATATCAAAAGTGCTTTAAAATGCTATTTTAAGCTTCCTGAGTTCATTCTTGATCTAAAAAGTATTTTACGGATTTTTCGCCTAAAAATCTCGAACCGGTGTCCGGATCGAGCGCTTAAAAGCCCGTTCGGCCAAAAAATTAGCTAACGGCTTCGGAATGGCCCGAATTCCTGGGGAATGGAACTTCCCAACACCCTAGGGTTCTCATAAAAGTTTCGCGCGAAATCGCGCTGGCTTGATATTTTAAATTACACTGCAAAGTTACAAGGTTGCGTGTATCAGTTAACCCCTTTCCAGTCTTTGGAAAAATCTGAAATTTTTACCTGATACAGATCTTTTGAAAATAACTAGGGTCTCTGTTTCGTACTTTGGCAAAATCTAGCTCTAGCTATTTTTTATAAATTCGTAAAAAATTCTATTTCTGACGCCCTAAAAAATCGCTATTTTGGAATTTTTCGAATGTAATACCCCGATTTGTCAAAACGTAATTTTGACGCCCTAAACACGAATTTTAGACTATTGTAAGAACAATTTAAGCGTAACACAATTTAAACAATCAATTGGTAAGAACAAATTGAAAAATACTTACTTGTTTTAACTTGATATATTTCAAGAAAAATCCACCGATCTTCTAGCGGTTATCCACCGATCTTCTAGCGTAAATTTTTTTTGTTTGTATGTAGGTGAGATAGGGAGAATGAGGAGGGTGGAAGAAATGATTCGGGGAGGAGGGATTTTATAGAGAGAAAAGTGAGAGAGGAAGGGAAGAACCGTGAGTGAACAGCAGGGAGGGGGAGGGGGGAATGACACGTGGGGGTGGGGGGTAGGGTGGTAATGACACGTGGGGGAAGAGGGGGTTCACGGGTGGGGGAAGGGGGTTCACGGGTGGGGGAAAAGGACATAGGGTGGGGGCCACGGGGTGGGGGGCAAGGGGGTGGGGGGTAAGGGGGGTGACGCGTGGGGGGCAAGGGGGTGGGGTCACGGAAGGCAATAATGCCAACCGCATGTAGGAGTTGCGGTTGGGCATTATTGCCACCATTTTCTCACGAGTTTTTCATTTTCTCGTGATATTTTCGTGAATTTCTCATATTATTTTCGTCCTTTTTCGTCCCTTTTCGTCCTTTTTGCGCCACGTGGCCAACCTTTTCGTCCTTTTTGCGCCACGTGGCCAACCGCTGCTCTTACCTGCGGTTCGGTGGAGAAATTGTTATTTCTCCACCGGTGGGTGTGGATCGGTCCCCATATATATATATATATATATATATATATATATATATATATATATATATATATATATATATATATATATATATATATATATATATATATATATATATATATATATATATATATATATATATACAGTCCTTCGTGGCTGCTTTCTATCCCAAACAAACCCCATCACGGCAGCCATCACCTCTTGGTAAGATGGCTGCACTACACTTCTGAAAATGGTAACAGCCCTCCCCTTCTCACAGCCGTAACCAAATTTCACAGATCCCTCAAATCCACACACCACCATTAACCTATACACCATGCAATACCTAACACAAGCACACACCGCCTACTGGCTCACGGCAGCTTATTTTCCCTCTCTCCATTGCCTCTTATACTCCCACAAACTATTAACAAACACAAACCCACTACACTGATTCTCATTGTATATACACATCTATAAGTACCCAATCCACGGCATCCCTTAGACCTTCCAAAATCACTGAATAAATCTAAAAATTTGGTTGAAAAACTTACCAGAAAAGCTTTGCCGGAGTAACCCCTTTTGTCTCGTCCTTCTCTCTCTTTCTCTCTCTCTCTCTCTCTCTCTCTCTCTCAGTATCACTTATCAGATGAGAAGTGGGGAACTATGACGGCTGCCTCCATTATACAATATATATATATATATATATATATATATATATATATATATATATATATATATATGGGAGCTGATCCCTATCGACCGGTAGAGAAATAACAATTTCTCCACCAAACTGCTATAAAGAGTAGCGGTTGTAATTATTTCTCGCAAATACACAACTGCAACACTTTGTTGAGGTTGCGCCACCCCATGGCCCCCCTTCCCCCATCCCCCCACCCCTACCCGCGCCCCCCATGCCCAACCGTAACTCTTTGTTGCGGTTGGCCCCCCTTCCCCGTGGTGCCACGTGGCCTTCCCCCTTCCCCCATGGCCCCCCTTCCCCCCGTCCTCCCCTCCCCCCATGGCCGCCCCATGCCCAATCGCAACACTTTATTGTGGTTGGCCCCTTCCCTCGGTCCCCGTTCCCAATTCCCCCGCCACGTGGCCCCGTCCCCCCTCCATGCCCAACCGCAACACTTTATTGCGGTTGGCATGCCAACCGCAACAAATTGTTGTGGTCCCCCCACCCCCCCACGTGGTGTCCCCCTCGTGATGCCCCCCATGGCCCCCCTTCCCCCCGTGATGCCCTCTTCCCCATGGCCCCCCTTCCCCCTCCCGTGATGCCACGTGGTGTCCTTCCCCCTCACTGACGGATTTTTTTTCTGTCTTCTTTCTTCTCTTTCCTTCGCTTTTTTCTCTTTATAATCCCTCCACCCTGAACCCTTTCTTCCACTCTCCATCGTCTTTACCAACTATCTTCATACTCCATATCTCACCTACAACAATACAAACAAAAAAAATTTACGCTAGAAGATCGGTGGATTTTTTTTTAAATATATCAAGTCAAAACAAGTAAGTATTTTTTGGGTTTTCTTATAATTCAATGTTATTTTCAAAGTTCAAAAATAGTCATTGTAGACTCAAATAGCTAGAGCGATTTTTTAGGGCGTCTAAATTAGGATTTTTCACAAATTTATAAAAAATAGCTAGAGCTAGATTTTGCCAAAGTGCGAAAAAGAGACCCTAGTTATTTTTAAAAGATCTATATCAGGGAAAAATTTCAGATTTTCCAAAGACTGGAAAGGGGTTAACTGATACGGGGAACCTTGTAACTTTGCAGTGTAATTTAAAATATCAAGCCAGCGCGATTTCGTGCAAAACTTTTATGAGAATCCTAGGATGTTGGGAAGTTCCATCCCCCAGGAATTCGGGCCATTCCGAAGTCGTTAGCTATTTTTTTGGCCGAACGGGCTTTTAAGCGCTCGATCCGGACACCGGTTCGGGATTTTTGGGCAAAAAGTCCGTAGAATACTTTTTAGATCAAGAATGAATTTGGGAAGCTCAAAATAGCATTTCAATGCACTTTTGAGATTGTTCTGATGCCAGGGGCATTTTGGTAATTTGCCACCCCGAGAGGGGTATTTTGGTAATTTTACGGTGTTAAGTTTTTCAAAGGACTTTCTAGTCCAGAAATGTAAGTAAAACACCTGAAAGGTTGTTTTGAAGCTGGTTTTGGGCGTTAGGGTGATAATGAACTCCCGGAGGCATTTCGGTAATTTGCCGCTCATCGGGGGTATTTTGGTAATTGAACATTGTAAAATTTTCCGCAACTGGAGGAAAGAGTAGGAGTGTAAGACACCCGAAAAGTTATTAAGTTGTTCTAAGATGTTTGTTGGGTCGATAGCTGCCAGGGGGTATTTTGCTTAAGTTAGGGGTGTTTTGGTAACTCATCTCCTTTAAAATTTGATAAAGGAAATATTTGGTATATAATTGATGTAATACATTTAAAAAGTAGTTTTAAAGCGGTTTTGAGGTGTTGGGGCTGTAGCGGCCATCAGGGGGTATATTGCTAAATAACCACGTTGGCGCTAAATTTTAGGGAACTAGCGTAATTAAGCGTTCGGAGTGGTGAGAAGTGAGGAATTGTTTTAATACATTGAAATAATGAGATAATTACTATTGTTAATGCGTTGGTAAGCTAGGTTAAAGATCCATTTATAGTTTTGGAATGTAAATATTATGGATACTAAGTTGGTTTACGATTATATTTTGTTCTTAGATATATGGATTTCAACGCCGGACCTCATGATACATCAATCCTATACGATGACGATGACCACGTCGCGAGGCACGTATTTGACGGTGTCGATAGGGGTGTTTTGGAAACAATTCAAAGCACAAGTCACTACGATGAGTGGGTACTAAACGAGGAACAAATACAACTATTACACCGTCAAAATTTATCTATGTTCACCGACACGACGATTGCCTTATATCCGCTCTAGTTGAACGATGGAGGAGCGAGACGAACTCATTTCACTTCCGGTTTGGTGAAATGACTATTACATTAGAGGACGTCGGATTTATACTTGGAATCCCATGTCACGGCAAACCCATTACTTCGAGCAAAACGTCTGCATCCATAGCGAAGATGGCTAGGCAGTATTTCCCGGGAATTCCGAGGGAAGCTCTTACAACGAACGGCATCAAACTTAAATGGCTGAGAGAGCAGTATGGCGTGCTACCGGATGAATACACTCCTCACGATTTCGTGACGTATACGAAAGCATTCCTTCTGTATATTATTGGAGCCATATTACTTCCGACGCATTCGAAAAACACGGTGCATCCGAAGTATATGGTGTTCTTGGAGGATCTTGAGGAGGTATACTCGTATTCGTGGGGTTCAGCTGTCCTTGCGCACCTATATCGAGCACTGCACAAAGCTACGAGAAAGGGTGCCAAGTCCATTGCCGCCTGCCTCACTCTATTACAGGTTTGAGCATTTATTTTCTTGGTTGACGTGTCAATATATTCTAGCATTAATGTGCTAATTCCAGATAATGTTTGCATTCACAGGTTTGGTCTTACGAGAGGCTACCCACGGGTCGTCCACAACCGCGGGAATATTCTGATGAGACGTGGCCTAGGGTGTGGGCCTGGGGGCCTACGACCAACCGGAGGAGACGGGTAGACCCGCACCACCATCTAAAGTTCTATCGGGGGGAACTAGAGATACTCAATGCATCCCAGGTGACGTGGCAGCCATATAGCAAGGTGATGCATCGGTTGGATGAGTGGTGTTGGCAACTTCCGGTGTCGTACGTGCTGGCAGGTTTGGTTCGGGTGCCGCTTATTCACTTCGAAGTATGTGAGTTTCAGATGCCCGATCGAGCTATGAGGCAAGCTGACTGAGGGCCGAACTTCGAGGTGCCTGATGCCTTGAATTTGTTGAGTGACGAGGTGCAACAGTGGAATACCTGGCAAGAAACATATGATAGCCTTGTATCGCTGAAGGCCGACAGCATCAGCATTGAGGAGTACCTGCAATGGTTTCTCAAGGTGACGCGCACGAGGGTGAATCGCCCTTCCCAGGCGAGGAAGACATCGTATGCGCCACGTGAGATCTATGACCAGTTCTGGGCATTGAACATTGTAAGTCATGCTAGTGTTGTTTCAATTTTTATTTGCGCACCTTATCTACCATGCCTGAAATGATTAGCCATATTTTGTATGCATGTTTTTTAGGTTGACCAGGGCACTGAGGTGTTCAAGCAGCTGGAGGGGTTTGACTGGTTTGTCGCGCAGGCTCCTGACAATCTCAAGAGGTCCATTGAGAGGTACAAGACTGAAGTTCAAAACTTTAGTCTTGCGTACCGGGGTTACCAAGGGGAGCCGTCTAGTCGCTTGCCTCCTGACGCGTACGACTATCAGCCCCAGAGTCAGGTGTGGGAGTCGTCTACTCGCTTGCCCCTGACGCGTACGACTCTCAGTCCCAGAGTCAGGTGTGGGAGCCGTCTACTCGCTTCCCTCCTGACGCGTACGACTATCAGCCCCAGAGTCAGGTGTGGGAGCCGTCTACTCGCTTGCCTCCTGACGCGTACGACTCTCAGCCCCAGATTCAGGTGACCCAAGTAGGAATCCAGGCATCGCGCCCAAGCATCCGGTCGGATAAAGGACAACCGACGAAGCCATTGAGTCTGGCCAAAAGGGATTGGATCGACCGGCACTACTTTGGGCATGAGCCAATCGCTACAGCAGACTTTCCTGTTGCTTCATTCCTAGCTCACTCATATCTAAGACTGTTGGCGCCGAACACAGATATTTTGAATTTTGTCATTGACGCTTATATAGATCTGCTGCGTGTTAGAGAGCTAAATTATAACCCCTGCCAAACTTTGAAGCTCAACATGTATGCCTCTTTTGTTATCCCCTTCATGGTGAATAGCATGAAGGAGTTCACAGAATGGAGGAGGAAGCGAGGGACAAGCAAGGGTGAATGGCGACCATCTGCAAACGTGCTTTCCTACTTGAACGCGGACTATCAATGTCACGCAGCTGAGGCGAACCTAATCATGCTACCTGCTCTTCATGCAAGCCACTTCTTCCTATTAGTTCTCTTTCCAGAGAATAAAGTGGTCCACATATACGATAGCCTAAGGGAAGACGGACCTGGTCGGCAGCTGGCGCAGATGTACTCCACGTACATCAATGCGGTGGTTAGTTTATATCTTGACCTTCGCTCATAGTCTATTCTTCTTGTTACATAGGCTTGATAACATTTTTTATTGTTGGATGCAGACTACTATCATTCCACTAGCGTGTCGACATTTTAAGGGGGAAGCCATCACGAGCAAAACAATGATAGATCCTTGGACGGTCGTGACGATAGAAAACCGACCAAAGCAATATAACAGTCATGATTGCGGGATTTACGTCCTCAAGTACATGGACTACATAGCTCGCTCAGATGTGCTCGAATATGATACGTGGTCTCGAAACGATGCCTTGACGTTTAGATATAGGATAGCCTGGGAGCTGAAAAAGGGTGTAGCTAGACGCCTTCCTTACCATTATCCTGAGATGTAGTAGACGTTCGTATGTTTTATTATTACTATTGTTGGATTTTGGATATTAAGGTTTGAAATTGAATTAATGTGTCTCATTTTTTTTCTGAAATTGATACAAATGGGCTAACTAGCGTGCCTAGGGTTCAATGAACAAAAAAAAAAGTGACAAAAAAATTACGTAATTTTTCGAAAGTTATGAATTGGACCCTAAAGTGTGCCCGAACAGGCCCTTCGTAGGATAACCCAGTAAATAATGTGTCTCGTTTTTTTCCGAAATTGATACAAATGGGCTAACTAGCGTGCCTAAGGTTCAATGAGCAAAAAAAAAGTGACAAAAAAAATTACGTAATTTTTCGGAAGTTATGAATTGGGCCCTAAAGTGTGCCCGAACAGGCCCTTCGTAGGAAAACCCAAAAAATAATGTGTCTCGTTTTTTTCCAAAATTGATACAAATGGGCTAACTAGCGTGCCTAAGGTTCAATGAGAAAAAAAAAAGTGACAAACAAAATTATGTAATTTTTCGAAAGTTATGAATTGGACCCTAAAGTGTGCCCGAACAGGCCCTTTGTAGGAAAACCCAGAAAATAATGTGTCTCGTTTTTTTCGAAATTGATACAAATGGGCTAACTAGCGTGCCTAAGGTTCAATGAGCAAAAAAAAAGTGAAAAAAAAATTACGTAATTTTTCGGAAGTTATGAATTGGACCCTAAAGTGTGCCCGAACATGCCCTTCGTAGGAAAATCCAAAAAATAATGTGTCTTGTTTTTTTCCGAAATTGATACAAATGGGCTAACTAGCATGCCTAAGGTTCAATGAGAAAAAAAATGTGACAAAAAAATTACGTAATTTTTCGGAAGCTATGATTCCACAAACCAAATCACAAATTTAAACATTATAAAAGTTCAATTTATACAACTGAAACATTAACCCTAACACTGATCATCATCATCGTCCTCCTCGACCATACTGCCAGGTTCGATACCTAACACTTTATAATGGTTTCTCTTGTCATGATCAGTCATCTTATTACACAACGCACACTTTCGCAATTTTTTTTGACCCGTTGCTTCTTCAATCGGATTCTTCATGCGTATTGCTCGTTTTCGCCCTTTTGTTTGAGAAATAATTGGATAAAAAATGTCGTCCTCCTCACCTTGCAGGCTAGTGCCGTCAATGACTGGCTGTGAAGCTCGATTGAATCTACCGACTGGAGTCGTCTAACTAGTCGGAGTGTCCCGTCTTTCTGGTAATGCCATCCTAAACTGTGCAAGGTTAGCCTTATCCCGTGCGGCTGCTTCAACTTGATACATGTACCCATCAAATGTTGACGCTGCATCCAATGATAAACCGTGCATGATGTTACAAAGGTGATTATATCGCAGCGTCTCAGATTGCTCGAAATCAACTGAAACATTGGGCACGTAAGGAATGTGACCGTGGACTCTATTGGCTTCCTTCGTCCACCGTTCCAAGATATACTGTGGAGGGATTTCACGAGCATTCTTGGCGCTAAAAACCCTCAACGCGTGTCGACAAAGTATACCTTTATGCTCAAACAGTTGACAGTTGCAATTAACCAACCCGGTGTCCATACAAACTGCTACGGTAAAATGTCTTCTGCTCCTCGGAGCCGACGAAGAGCACGGATTGGCAAAATTCGTCACATTTGTCAAAGCATAAACCTTGATCACTCTGGTGGAATACTCGTGCAACTTTGTCATGCTATATTGATTCGACTTTAGTAGTTCCTCTTGAAACTGTCTAAACATTTCCTTGGTATAGACTTGAGCCGCATGAGCCTCCAAAGGTGAAAAAACTACTATGGCTCTTTCTCTGTAAACTGTAGCCGCGTCGGCTTCTCTCTCAAGGAAAAATTGCTTGTCAAGGGCTTTCTGCATCTCTAGTACGAACTCTGTTATACTTGAAGAATGGCCTACGTACCCATCAAAGAATGCATTCATACCTTCGCTTCTCGAGGTCGTAGTCATTCCGGCTGCAAAAAACTTCTTGGTGTAGGCACCGACCCACTGTGTCTTGATCTCATACAACGATTGTAACCATTCATGATTGTGCAAATGGTAGTCATCCATTAACTTGGCCCACCTCTCCTCGAACACGTCTACCGTCAATGATTTCTTCACACATGTATTAAAGTCAGTCTTGAATGTCGGATGGTTTGCATATACATTGTGAAGCCGTTCAGGATATTTGTTGCTTATGTGCCATGTGCACAGGCCATGGTGAGTATCTGGAAGGACCTTAGCGATTGCATTTTTCATTGCCAGATCTTGGTCGGTGATGATGGTCTTTGGAGGAATATGATACATTGCTTTAAGCCACGTTTCAAATAACCACGTAAATGACTCCTCCGTCTCATCCCTAAGCAGGGCAAAGCCAAACAAGATTGACTGATAGTGGTGGTTCACCCCGGTGAACGGAGCAAAAGGCATAGAGTACTTATTTGTGCGGTATGTGGTGTCAAACGTCACAACATCCCCAAAATTTTGGTAAGCAGCTCTAGAACGGGCATCCGCCCAAAATATAGTACTAATGCGGTTCTCATCATCCAGTTGGAGACTATAGAAAAAGCCAGAATTCTCACTCTGAAGGTGCCTGAAGATATCAAGTGTAGCTTGAGAATCACTCTTACCGAAAGACTCTCTCCTCTGAGCACGAAGTTCATTTCGAAGGTCTACTTCGTTGAAACTCAACTTGTCAATCCCCCCAGCTTGGCTTGAGAAAACCCCCATCATTCTAGAAGGTGGAATTTTAGCCTCGGCCATTGTAAATATCAGTTGTCTGTGTGCCGCGCTTATTTCTCGGTGTTGATGAATTTGACCAATCTTACTAGGGGTCATCAACTGATGATTATGGCTCAACTCCACTCCCGTCACAACCCAATGGTTTTCATTTTTTCAGTGTACTGCATACACATGGGCCTTGCAGCCAGTACTCGGAAATGTGTCGCGTTTTCTTTGTCTTGATGGCCCTTCGTCACTGATCCGAACAACCGGGGGTACATACGGTGCTCCTCTATGACACTCAAATAGTCTTCCACAAATTTGATCTGTATTCGCCCGTTTTCTAGTAGTCTTAGTTCTAATACCGAAACCTATCATTTTCGAATATGCTCTATAGTATGCTTCAACTTCGTCCAGTGTTTGAAAAACTTGACCCAAGTAAGATGGATCAGAATCTTCACAAAAAGTATTTCTTCCAGTTACATCCATATTTATACTGAAATCTAAAAAATAAAAATTATATCATTCTCAACAAGTCATAGAATTAAATAAAATAAAAATAAAGACTCTTTCCTCCAGTTGCGGAAAATTTTACAATGTTTAATTACCAAAATACCCCCGATGAGCGGCAAATTTCTGAAATGCCCCCGGGGGTTCATTATCACCCTGACGCCCCAAACCAGCTTCAAAACAACCTTTCAGGTGTTTTACTTACATTTCTAGACTAGAAAGTCCTTTGAAAAACTTAACACCGTAAAATTACCAAAATACCCCTCTCGGAGTGGCAAATTACCAAAATATCCCTGGCATCAGAACAATCTCAAAAGTGCATTGAAATGCTATTTTAAGCTTCCCGAATTCAGTCTTGATCTAAAAAGTATTCTACATACTTTTTGCCCAAAAATCCCGAACCGGTGTCCAGATCGAGAGCTTAAAAGCCTGTTTGGCCAAAAAATAGCTAACGACTTCGGAATGGCCCGAATTCCTGGGGGATGGAACTTCCCAACATCCTAGGGTTCTCATAAAAGTTTCGGGCGAAATCGCGCTGGCTTGATATTTTAAATTACAGTGCAAAGTTACAATGTTCCCCGTATCAGTTAACCCCTTTCTAGTATTTGAAAAAATCTAAAATTGTTCCCTGATATAGATCTTTTAAAAATAACTAGGGTCTTTTTTTCGTACTTTGGCAAAATCTAGCTTTAGCTATTTTTTATAAATTCATGAAAAATCCTAATTTAGACGCCCTAAAAAATCACTCTAGCTATTTGAGTCTACAATGACTATTTTTGAACTTTGAAATTAACATTGAATTATAATAAAACCCAAAAAATACTTACTTGTTTTGACTTGATATATTTAAAGAAAAATCCACCGATCTTCTAGCCGTTATCCACCGATCTTCTAGTGTAAATTTTTTTTGTTTGTATTGTTGTAGGTGAGATATGGAGTATGAAGATAGTTGGTAAAGGCGATGGAGAGTGGAAGAAAAGGTTCACGGAGGAGGGATTATAAAGAGAAAGAAGCGAAGGAAAGAGAAGAAAGAAGACAGAAAAAAAATCTGTCAGTGAGGGGGAAGGACACCACGTGGCATCACGGGAGGGGGAAGGGGGGCATCACGGGGGGAAGGGGGGCCATGGGGGGCATCACGGGGGGGACACCACGTGGGGGGGTGGGGGGGACCGCAACAAAGTGTTGCGGTTGGGCATGGAGGGGGGACGGGGCCACGTGGCGGGGGAATTGGGAAGGGGGACCGGGGGAAGGGGGCCAACCGCAACAAAGTGTTGCGGTTGGGCATGGTGGGGCCATGGGGGGAGGGGAGGACGGGGGGAAGGGGGAAGGTCACGTTGCGGGGGAGGGGAGGACGGGGGAAAGGGGGCCATGGGGGAAGGCCACGTGGCACCACGGGGAAGGGGGCCAACCGCAACAAAGTGTTGCGGTTGTGTATTTGCGAGAAATAATTGCAACCGCTACTCTTTGTAGTGGTTTGGTGGAGAAATTGTTATTTTTCCACCGGTCGATAGGGATCGGCTCCCTATATATATATATATATATATATATATATATATATATACATATATATATATACTTTTGTTAGTCGCTCAAGTTTTCTCCTGAAGCTTTTATTATGGCAAAATGGTCCAAAAATAACTATCTATAAAACTTTATGCGCTAGAAAAATTATTAACGGGCCTTTTGCACTATGTCGTGTCGTGAATTGTCGCTAATAAGCACGCAGATACTAAAAGAAGTTTAGTTGTCGCTAAAAAGTATATCAATGTTAAAAATTAATTCATTGCTAAAATACACGTCGACGTTAAATAATAAAAATATATCGTCGCTAAAAATTATACCAAAGTTAAGAAAGTTTAAATTTGTCACTAAAGTTATCAATAAAAGTTGATCATGCTTATCATCACTAAAGACCTGAATCAGTATTTCTTGCAACTACTAACTCTAAATTATAAGTTAAAGTTTCTAGAAAAATTGTTTCGCCAGGGATCATAGTGTCTAATATTCATCAATTTGTTGCTAAAGGTCCACTAGATGATTACTTGGGATTTTCACCATAAATCCAGCTTCAGATTTTTGGGATGTTACATTATCCCCACTTATAAAAATTTCGTCCTCGAAATTGAATGTAGCTAAGATTGTTGCCCTCAAAATAATTAGACAACTCTTATAAGTACTTACACATCAATGCGTCAAATATCAATAATCTTAAATCACAAACTCCGCTGCACTTTAAACGCCATGTCTACTATTTACCTTTTCTCCATTTGTACCATTAAATCGTCACTACTAGTCCATTTAAAATTATAATAGTCGTCAACCTTAATCTTAGTTTGTAACTAGGATATTACATTCTTCTCTCGTAAAAAAAATTCGGCCTTTCATAGGATTAACAATGTCCAACGCTTCCACTATGTAACTCTAGTAGCAACCAATTAAATACAATTGTACTGCCTAAACTCCACTTTGAAAGGTATGTCCCACGAATACCCAGACGTTACAATTCCTATTCAAGTCATATCACTAGTTCAGATCTGTAGGACTATCACTTATATTTTAATGTTCGTATAACCTCAAGGTCGATGGCTATAAAGTTTGAGACTTAGTAGTCTTTTCAATGTACTTGGAACTGCAAAACCTCCTCTATTACCAAGTATTTATCTAAAAACTCTTAGTTTTGCGGCGCTGACGAAGTTGTGGCAACTCCTACCATACACTGCTTATGATGATTATTTGAAGAAACTAAACTTGTGAGTTTTCCAGTCACCCTTGCCATATCCTTTATAAGCTAGAAACACCTTATAGAATAACACATGACTATATTGAGCATATCAACTTAAATATAGCCAATGACTTACCTTAGACCCATTTATTTGGGCGCAACCTAGTTTTCAATCTCAGAATAGTCCATGACTTATACCACATTAAGATTCAGTGTAGCACACCTAACTTGAACAACAATTGCTAAGGTGTCTCTGTTCCATTAGTGTATACATATTTCAACATTTACCCAAAATAATTCTAGGTGTTCAATCCAAAGGGCATGTAAGAGGATTATAGATACACCCGTGGTCCCAAAAAATCATGTCTCAGACTTCAATAGATCAGCATGCTTGAAAGATTTATCTAACTTAACCTTCACGATAAAGCAACCCTGTCATCAATAAGGTACCAACTAGTCATTATAGTAAAAACACTTTTCGACAATCTGAAATGGCCTTTTCACTATCATTTCATATGCCACATTTTCTAAATAAAGAAATTTACATAAACATATACCACCTCAAAGGTCAGGGGCTAACTATACATCTCACTCTCTAAGCTTCAAAATGTATACACATCATTTACTCTTTTCAAGTCTTTCATTTCCACCCCAAGTACAACATCGTAGAATCAAGGCTACTAGAAACAACACCCACAATTTATTATTATTATTATTTGCAGATCGAGTACACTGAAACATGAAACTAACCTTTATCAATAGCACCTTGCTAGAAGAGCTAAATTTAGAGTTTACATGCCTATGTTTGGTACTTAAGATCTTCGTTTTCCATCTTCTGGTAGCTCAAAAATATTCACGACCTACGAATATTGACTAGTCACTGTTCAAACGGAATTCCTACAACACCAAACTTCTATCATCATCTAATTTCTAGGAATTAACCTTTTTTTTTACTGAACTTCTTTAATTCAAAACTTTAAGGTAAGCTAATACCTTAACCGACCACTACTCAAACTTATAAGAAAATTTGTCATAACCATTTCTATAAGCACTTACACATTACACTAAAGACTGAAAACTGTAACCACTATGTTTTTGCTGCGCACTCCGACGTCGACTCCAAACTAGTTTAAACTATTATCGAATACATCACATAAAAGGTATACCTTAAAGGATCCTAAAATCATATTCTACACATACATGTATCACATATTCATTAGCAATCACAACTTTTATCATTCATAGCTTCTATTTGATTAAAGCTACTCAAGGAAACCAAAAGATTACAAACTTATTCCTTCAATCATCTTCTTTGGTTAATACTTAAGATTCAAAAATTCTTACGTATGTAACCTGTATATTATTGCGTAAGTACAAATCTCAATCCAATGCTAAAACCTCAAATAAGTCTTCAAAACTTAACACAAGTTTTTAGATTCCAATCTCAGTCACAGATCATCTACGTTTATGACTCTACAAAATCTTATACATATGCTCTGATACCAACTGTAACACCTCGATATTTTCGGAGCGTTAACCCATCAATCGACCAAAAACTCAAATATCTAATCCATCTAATATCACCAAAGAAACTCAATAATATCCATGTCAGAGCTTTACAAACAACTCAACTATCTCTGCAAACTGTTCTCGTCACAAAGCAATGTAAATTACTTAATCTATTGAGTTACAACTGATTCCCTCAAAGGGGCTTAGATAAGCAACTAATGAAACATTAATTGCTCTGTAATCAAGCTCATTTGTCCGAGACCTTACTGTTGATTACTTCCTGCAGAAAGGGACAGAAAAAGGGAGTGAGCTTTTGAGAGCTCATAAAGGTCGCTCAAAATTCAGTAGGGAATACAAACGATTGGAGAACTTATTTCAATGGCAATATGGGAAGAGATTAATCTCAATCCCTCAAATCAGAAATCAATATAAACACTTTCGATTTCACTGAAACAATGCAGATGATATTGAACATGAGTGATATGCAAAGCCACACAGGCAGTGCAGGGTAATCACTTAGCAAAGCCACAAAAGTGATGCTCAATAACACTGTAGTTACATATGCATATGAACAATAGCTAGACCCCAAAAGTGATGCTTTGTGCATATTGTTTGCGTGAGTTCAAATTATCATGTTGAACCTCGATCGCATTCATGATCGGAAATTTTTGTTGAGTAGTTGGTTGACAGAGGACATAAGGTGAACCTAGTTCCTTTAGTCCGTCCATCTTTTGAGTTGTGTTTTGGCAATAGCATGGTTCCAGGACGAACACTCTTCTGAGTTTCGTTCTTATGATTGATGTCTCTTTTATTTATCTGAGGCTGAGATGAACATCTCAGAGTATGAGATATTATGTGAAAGGAGGGTCAGTGAAATGTAACCACTGGCAAAAAGGATGTAGGGTGCGCAGGTCGAGTCGCCCGTGTCAATCGAGTCTAGTCAGTCAGGTCGGTGTCTGCATTGCATTTGATTTTATTATGATGTTAACAATACTAATGGCTTGTATTTTATTGATGTTAAATTTGGCGGTTAAGATTTAATTTCATGTACATAGTCGGTTTAGTCAGTCCAGTTTACAAAACGTGGTGTTGTTCTGTTGGGCTTTAAAGCCGCTCAGTCTGGTTAAAGAAAAATATATGTTGCTTGATTCGTGAAATTTGTGTCGTGTTATCCATTGAACTTTGAATTCTTGATATTGTTAAGATTGATTATGAGTTCTCTTGAGATCGTCACTTCGTTGTACGCGTTACTCCTCGTATTATCTTTACTGAATGATTTGTGCTCATCCCTTATATGTGATATTTCAGGTAGTCAGGGACAGGTAGGAGGAACGCCAAGGAAAGGGAAAGAGAAGGCGACCTGATCTGTGAAAAGAAAAGTAAGTCGGTGACATCCTTTGGGATTAGACGTTTTGTGTAAAAACTTTTGTTGTGCTCCTGTTGAGCTTTATGGTGAAAATTTCTGTAAGGATGACTTTGTGAAACTTTTTGTATATATTTAAAGGTGTATTCTAAAGTTGCTTTGTTATCCAGTAGGGTTGTGATGTAGTTATGACCGGCAACCTGACTCTGGTGACATCACTAGGGTTGGAGGTGTCGCATGTAAAATCCTAAAGATGAAGAGAAAAAGGTTTAATCTTTGAGCCTTAATGATTCTCTTACGAATGGAGGCTTAGAATGTGGTTCTAATGGTATATGACCCAAAGTATTTATATAGCAGGATATAAAATATAACCGTTACATGTATTAAATGTGCCAAAATGACTAATGCTGAAAAGTAGTCGTTGGAATTAATTTTCCACCAATGCCGTCGACTGTGTTGCCTTACCGCTATCGGTTGTCTCACTGAACCCCCTTTCTTATTTTAGACATAACTTTCTCTAGAAAAATTGGATTGAGGTACTATTTTTTGAGTTGAATGAAAATGTTCATCAAGCTATGAAAAGATTAGCTCTAAAAACATTCTTGAGAAAACATGAGTAAGCGCCAAAGTTTGCTCATTTTCAAGAAACACACTTGTGTGAAATGTTATGAACTCACGTACAATGCACAATGTGTCCTAATGTTATTTTAAGCCATAGTTACATAATAGTAAAGTTCAATCATAATTGAAAGTAACTTAGCTTGTGCATTCTTTATTACTTTTTGACATTGACTTATTGAAACTTTCATAGCATGTCCAATACAACTTTAAGTTTCTTTAGCTTTAGTCCATATATCCAACTTCTCAAATATGTCTCCATGAGTGTGTATGAAATATACCCATTAAGCATTCGCTCAAAGCACACGTTAGAACATAATCAATGTGTAGTTCTTATTAAAATTAGATTTAAACATTGATTATCTAATTATATGGCTAACAAATAATTTAGGGGCACTCAAACTCCCTATATCGTAAGGCACGCGGCTTATCCAGATAGTTGAACTTTTCTTCTTGTAAACTCTGTTTGGTGAGTTTTTTTTTTTTGGAGAGATGAGAGGGAAGGAAAGGAAAGAAAAGGAAAGTAGCACATTTCCTTCTTTTGAAGAAAATTTGAGGTTCTTTCTGTCTAAAATCTTTCCTCTATTAGTTGGGAAGAAAGGGAAATAAATGAGATTTTAATATATAATTTATAATGCATAGATTATCTTTGAAATAATATAGTTTAATTTTTATGACTTTTAGGTCCTAGAATTTCAATACAAATACTTACTATTTTACTTATAAACAATTTATGTGATGACCTTGATACAATGTGTTTTTTCCCCGAGAGAATCACATTCTTTTCTAATATTTTGCTTTTATGGTATTTGTTTAAAATAATAATTATTTTGCTTTAAGAGTATATTAGTAATATTTTTTTTAACTAAATTCACGAACAAACAAGAAAAACAATGATGCTTTCTTTGACTCGCAACCAGCCAAATGAAAAGATTTTTTTATTATTTTTATTTCCTATTTTTTGTAACGATAATAAAAAAAGATTATCTTTTTGTGTATTTTTATTATTTATTATTTTTATTTTGGATAAAAATTACTCAAACAGTAATAAAAAATTAAAAATATAAGAATTTTTAGATGATAATGATAAAAATATAAGAACGTATTTTTTTAAAAATACAAAATAAAAATACAAAACAAAAATATTAAACATACAGCCCCGCTATTTCCAATTCTGTTCGGTTCTCCTGTTTCCTTCTTTTCTTTTCTCTAGAAAATTACAAACATTCCGGTAGAGTGGGCAAAATAAGGATAAAGACCTCCGTTTCAACTTGAAGTGGCGACACACATACAAACACCCCCCCCCCCCCAACTGAAGATGTTAGCAAACCCTTGCTCCCATGGCTGCCCTCATCCTCCAGTGTCTCACTTCACGCACTGCAGTCGGCGCTCTAGACATTCTCTCTCCACCTCATCCCCTTTCGCTCTATTCTTTAATTACTACAAAGCACCTCAGCTTCTTCCCATGTCCCTTCTTCTACCAAAAAAAGGAAGAGCTAGTCGATTTAGTGTTCGAGCTGCAGCTGAGTCCGAGTTATTGCTACCAACGACCAAAGGACTGGAGCAGCCCTTCTCCATCAAAATTCCAGTTGGCAATCGCCATGTAAGTTGTGAACGTCGGCAATTTTCAACTAAAGTATTCTCTATTCGTATGCTCCTATTTAAGGTAGTGCTTGCTATCTTCTGAATTAGTTGAATTTGTTGAACATGATGAATGTTTTTTGTTTGCTGAATATAATTGACTACATTTCAAGCACTCCGTATTGTAGTTAATTTGAATAACTCTCTACCATAGTTAATTTTAGGGTAAATTACAAAAAACGGTCCTTTATTTATCGCACTAATGTGCCATTACTTCACTATTTATTAAATGTTGTCCATTATTAATTATTCTGTGATCTTTTAGTCCTTTTCACCAATTTTGACCGGTACACTGTCAAAATGAGAGACAAAACTATAAACTAACAATAATTCTTTG
Source organism: Escallonia herrerae (assembly GCA_033070095.1). Classification (NCBI taxonomy): domain Eukaryota; kingdom Viridiplantae; phylum Streptophyta; class Magnoliopsida; order Escalloniales; family Escalloniaceae; genus Escallonia; species Escallonia herrerae. Next base: position 151,601 of record JAVXUP010001899.1, on the reverse strand, counting down.
AGAAAAAGAACAAAAATACCAACCGGATACCAAGCCCACGAGTCAACTCGCTGAGTCTGCCGATCCTTCTCCCTCTGCCCCCAATCCACCCGCCGATCAGTACCCGAATTCTAAACGCTCCCTCACCCCGCCCCTCCCGTCTCAATCCACCCCATTGGTACGATCTGCTACGACCACCAATTCCCGTCGTCCCCCTTTCCTCACTTCCTGTTGATCCACTCCCCTCATCCCATCATTGTTGCTTGGACTATCGATCCTCCTCTCCTCCCTTATGATCATCGTCGCTCGAAAACGCCATGGTAGTTAGTGGGGGGCTGGGGTGGTTGCTAATCTCTCCTAGGTTGTTGGTAGAAACCCTGTTTGCACTGTGGGCAAACTCATATCCGATTTGTGCACCTGCGGCACAATCGATCGATTAAAACCATGGAATCTTTCTTACCCCCTGGGCCTGGGGACTTCCCTGAAAATGGGAAGCTTCGACAAACAAATGAAAATAGAAAGTAAAAGATTGTGCGCCCATAAAAAGACAAAGAGAGCTTTTGATTTATTATGAATATTTATATTTATAAAGCAATGTTCCCAAGTCTAGAAATTGAAATCCCTATCGCTCGGTAGCAAAAGCTTCTAAATATGAAAAAAGAAGGAAAGAAGACTTGAAGTCAAGTGTTGATATGTCTGATGTGATGATGATGTCCTTTTTTCCTTCTTTGACCCATCATTTATAAGACAAACCAGATTGTAAAAAACATCTACCACTATTAGACAAATACTCACTTAAAAAATAACTACCCATTAATAAGTAACCAACTACACTTATCTCTTATTTTCAGAAGTTAGAAAATAACTTCCATGAGAAAATAACTTATGATTTGAATTTTTCATTCTCTTTCAAAAGTAATAATGAAATGTAAATGCCATTTTTAGTAGCATTTAATTGAAGTGAAGTCATCAGTGACAAAATATGTGTTGGTGCAATTGTCCTCTTAGTTCAAGCAATTGAATACTTGAAAATTGTGAAGAGTCATATCTTTCAAAAGAAAAGCATTTTGTCACTGTCGATAGACTTGCATTCTCCAGTTTAAGCATTTTTTACTATCAATTAGCCATCGATAGCTTTAGCTACACTAAGATAATATTGGACTGTAATAAACAAAACTTTTTTCCACTACTGATAGCATTGCACTCTTCAAAGTTAGAAGCATTTTTTTAGTACCGGTAGCTAGCCCTTCACTGTTGATAGCCTTGCCGTTTTCACTATCGATAAGCCATCTATTGGCTTAAGCTGCACCTTCTTGATTTTGTATATACCAGTATCAAGATAACATTCACTAGCGATACACCTACCACTACCGATAGGCTTGCACTTTTCGAGTTGAAAATATTTTCACTATCGATTAGCCATTATTTTGCTTCAATTTATCTTGATTTTGCATACACTATATCAAGATACATTAAAGAAGCGTCTTAAGACTTGTTAACCACTCCTTCTTGCATTTCTCACTATCAATGGCATTTTCCTATAGATAGGCTTTCTTTATCGATAGCCATGCATTTCTAACATAAAATCCAAAGAAACGCTAATAAATCTTAGTAGATCAACCATTGCACATCTACTAGTTTTTTATGTGACCCACGTATCCAATTTGAGAATTGGTTTCCGATAGTCTATAATATGGAGTGGGATTGACAATTCTTGCACTTTAGTGAGATTTAAAACACTAAAATGCTTGAATTCGCCAATATCAAAGTACTTGACGGTGATTACTGAGCACTCGTCATTTACATCTTTCACTGAGCACGATTTTCTCCTTCTTGATGAAAGGGTTGCTCTATGCATTTAGCCATAAAGGGTTTGCAAACTTCATCATAATTGATGTTATTTGCAACCAATTTTTGGAACTGTCATCACAACTTTCGACAATAGGAATGTTGTATGCTCTTCATAGTAAGTGGCATGCATTCTTGCCCCCTAGTCATATTATCCTTTGTATTTTTTTTCAACAAAGGATATACCATCTAATTGTTTTGCCACTTTTGGTACCATATCACTTTTATGAAAATTAATTTCACCATTTTTTGTGTAGGTTTTAGCCAGTAGTGTTAATGAATTCGAATGATATCCCCACAACTTGCATTTTTCAGGCAATTCATTGAATAACTCACTTGAATTGCCTGGAGATAACATTTGAAGTTAGCTATCTTGAAACGACTCTTCTTGATAGGTAGTCTATTATTTTTAGTAACCATGAATTAGTTGCATCATTTTCAAAATATTGTCTTGCCTTAGCCATGTTTGGCATCATTTCATTTGCAATAGTGAAAGAGTGACTATTGGTTGTGTGGAAAGGAATAATTTCAGTTCCTTCCTCATCTAAATTACTCTATGAATTGAATCCCAACATTCTTTTAATTCATCTTGTACATTCTCTAAAAAAGATGGATGATCTCCTCCCTTCAAGGTTTTAATATTGTGATCAAACCTATGCAAATCATTAGAGGTTTCTACCAAAATCGTTGGTAGAATAGGCTAAATATAGTTTGCATCAATGCAATCCATTAAGTCATCCCAAAATGTGATTAAATCAGCTATTGTCGACTTCATATGAAATGAAAGAGATGATAGTTCAAAATTTCTAGGCACTAATGATGCCGAAGCACGGCATTTCATCAACTCCACCCAAAAATTAGCCCTTAATTCATCAAACCGGGCCTAAAATTCCAAGGATTTACTTGGAAAGATATTTTCAAACACCCTAAGTTCTAATAGTTGGCATTTCCCACTTTCAGATTAAAAAGGTCCCACCAGGCGTGCCAATATTTGCGTTGTGGGCAAAATCACAATAGATTTGTGCACTTGTGGTGCAGTCGATTAAAAGCGTGGGATCTTTTTTGCCCCTTGGGCTCTGGGACTTCCTTGAAAATGGGAAACCTTGACAAACAAATGGAAATCGAAAGTAAAAGACTGTGCGCCCATATTAAGACAAAGAGAGCTTTTGATTGATTATGAATGTTTACAAAGCAATATTTCTAAGTTTGGAAACTGAAAACCCTATCAACAGGCAACAAAAGCTTCTAAACATAAAAGAACGAAAGAAGATTTGAAGTCAAGTCTTGATTTGTCTAGTTTGATGATGATGTCCTTTTTTCCTTCTTTGGCCCATCATTTATAATACAAACCAGATTATAGAAAACAGTTAACACTAGAAGACAAACTATCCACTTTGAAGAAAATTATCCACTAATAATGAGTAATCGACTACACTTATCCCTTATCAATAGAAGCACATTTTCAGAAGTTAGAAAATGACTTGCATGAGAAAATAACTTTTGATTTGAATTCTTCATTATCTCTTTTAGAAGTAATAATAAAAAGTAAATGGCACCTTTAGTGGCATTTAATTAAACCAAAATCATTAGTGAGAAAATATGTGTTGGTGCAAACCTGCCCTAGTACCCTAACCCAGATCTCCCCGCTACGGCGCTCTCGTAGGTAGCATTGGCACGAACACCGCGTCCAACGTTGACACCAGACACCGCAATTTTCAAAAACCCAGATTTTGGACACGGTAGGAGGCCTCTGAAATTTTAATATATGTTTATATATGTGTATACAACATTTATGATGAACATAAATATCAATTGGAGCAGCTGAATTTCGTTTAAAAATGGATAAAAAGCAAGGCAGGAACATAAAATTATCTTAACTATAACAAGAAAGGAGATCGGTAACAAGAAAGCAATTGAATTTCTCAACGGTGCCAAGGTTAGAGTCTCAACAATAACAAGAAAGAAGGGAAAAAGACATGGGAACCAAAGGCATGAATGAGATATATAGCCGGATGGGTCTGTAAATGATATCGGAGATGTTGACCTATCTTCCTCCGGAGAGGTAAGCTTGAATGCTTTCGGTAAAAAAAAAATAAGAAAAGAGAAAGAGATGAGAGAGAACCTGCCTTTTTCGTAGGTCGATCCGATTAGTGTTTGGCTTAAAAGTTCATTCCTAAGAAAGACCTAAATAAATTTGAAATATTGTATTTTGGCCCCATATGTGTGGACACTTCTTCAAGAGGTGTCCGACACGGTGCTCAACAATTAAAAGAAATAATAAAAAACTCGGACACAGCTGGGAGGTGTTGGACAAGGTCCGGAGGTGTCGGTGAGATGTCGCACACCCAGAAATCTTTCGGGTTTTGTTTTCTTATCCGGATTGGGATCGGCGGTTGTAGCGGTGGCAGAGGATGGTAAAGAGGAAGAGGATGGTGATGGTGTGCAGGCGTGTACACGGGGGAGCTTCAGAGATTCGGGTGCAAATGAGATCGGATCGGGATCAAATTACCCATTTTGGTCCAAATTGGTAAGTTTGAGAAATATTTTAGGAATTTACCCATTTTGTCCCTCAATTTAATCACTTAACGGTCAAAATTGACGAAAAGGACCAAAACATCATGGATAAATAAATAGTGAATGGCATCGGGACATTTGATAAATAGCAAACTGAATGCACAAAAGTACAATAGAAAAAGGACCATTTTTTGTTATTCACCCTTAGTTTTAATGACTAACCCTAAATTATCCCTTTTGATGACAACGTACCGAACTAATGGAAAAATGACTTCTCCAGTATGCCTTCCTAGGCCTGTCCATGGGTCCGCTGGGTGGGTTCATGTGCAAAATTTCAAAAGGTGAGATGTTTGCCCAGCCCAACCCTGGCTCCGCCTTAGCTAAACCCTGTTCTAGCTTGGACCCGACCCAACCCAGCACCACCTTAACCCCCCTTTTTTTTTTTTTTCCAATTTTCGTCGATAGTTTTCTTTTGTTTTTCCAAACTTCAAGAATAAAATTGGCCATGATTTGATAAACAAGCTTTCTTATAAACAACACCAATTAAGTACAACTGTAGGGGAAAATAAAATCAAATAGTACATAAAAATTGAATTCTAAAGAACCCCTCAAAGAAACTACGCTAATTCCTCCTTGTTCAACCTCCTTGATGAACAATTATACCAAAAAAAGAAGCTAACATGACTTCATATGTGTACTAGAATTCGCATGAGTATGAACTTTTACACGTTGTGGGTTTGAACGCAGCCCAAGCAGTCCCCATAGCATGCCTTGCAACACGAAAGCCATCAGCGTCACCTTTGCTGCCTCTCGTTCATGTGACAAGGAAAACAAGATAGGCTATAAAAGTAATATTCCATGTTGAACAGTATCAATCTCCCATTACACTTGATGTCTAGCCCTAAAATTTGTAGGCCATGACTGAAATCAAAGTCCTAATAGAGATGATATACTGCAATATTTCTAATAGCACCAGGTATAAAACGAGCATCTAAATTCAACAACAAAATGTCTCAATTAGGCCACAGTCGAAGAGAATCCATTCTTTTAAGACTCACTTACGGAACAAAGCATTAAACACAGCGTCTAAAACAACTTACACAAATCAAACCCAATCAATTTATCCACGTCCATGTAAAGTCCTCAAGTTAAATTTAAGTAGTTCAATTATCTAAGAAAACTTTCAAAAGAATCCAAAGCTGCCAGAGCCTTTGGTCATCTCTTTCACGTGTGGCAAGTGACAAGGTAAAGGTGAGCTCGAATAGCCAGGTAACGCACCAAATTGCCAGAGGCACCAAAGCAAAGTTGAACGGAAAGAATAGCAATAACCAATATTGCAAATGAACAAGTGATGTGCTTATATCAAATCAAATAACAAAATAAACGTCATTAAGGATTTTAACTCTCCGCTATATGTAACATGCATGGAATACAGAGACTATTTTGGTAAAAACATCAAATGTGCGCACATCGATGGCGTGCTAGGCGTCCACTGATCGCTCGCATGTCAACAAACGTGCATCTAAGGACCTTCTCCTTATTTGGGAGTTGTTCAAACATAGTCAATATTAGTCTTGTCTACGTCAGAGCTGATGCTCAAGAATCGGACTGAATTTGATAGTACATGATAACACTGACACTAAATACACATATAACATCAATAGGGTAAAAAGTAAAGATCAGAGCCTTAACGAAGGGTTAAACTCGCAAAAAGCGGATAAGAAAGGAAAGAGAACGAAGCCTACAAAGTCAATCTTTGATCGAATAGTTCTGTATCGGCCCATGTCATTCAATGGCAATTTCAACCCCAAACTAAATGAATGACAAGAAAACTCAAAATATGAGTGTCAAAGAAGACTAATAGATGTTTTCGTACTGTTAAGGATCATAGAAAACCGATTGATAATGAATATTCTTTAGGAAGCTGAAGTGAGGTAATATGCATTCCAAAAACAACAAATTTCAACCGTGACTAACATTTTTAAAGACGATTTCAAGAAATTAAAATATTCTTAGGAAACACAAAACTGAAAAAGTTATTTAGAATTCCCCAATGTTTTCAGAATGTACGAGTTCATCTTTAAAAAAAAGAAAAAAAAGAAGCGATTAATCTAGAGCAAATCGAAATCGACTGTCCAGCAATTGAGAAACAGCAAATCTCTGCACAAACTAGTTTTCTACATTGACTATTTTGAAGCAAGAATATGAAGAACTAAGAAAAATCAAAACTACAAAATTAAATTAGGCATGTTGAGGTTTCCGAAAAGATAAGAATCGCTAAAAACCAATCAGTAATGAAGACTCTATAGCAAATCAAAGTGGCTTCCAAAAATAGCATATCTTTGCGTAGACTATTTTTGTACAATGGCTGTTTTCATGCAGAAATATGAAGAATCTCAGGAAACTCTAAACTACCAACTTAAAGTAGACTTGCTGAGGGTTCTCGAAAGAGAAGAATCTTTAATAACCAATGTATAATGAAATTCAATAGCAAATTGAAGTGGCTGCGAGAAACAAAAAATTCTGGACTTCTACACGGTATTGAATTTTAAGGTCATCTTTTGATATGAAAAACTGAAACTTTAAGAAAACTTAAAAATGGAATGTTGCGATGGACATAATAACGTTTTCAGAAAGTGCAAGAACACACAAAACGGTTGAGTAACGAATGAAGTATTGACAATCTAATAGATTCCTTTACCACAGCAAAAAGTACAATTTACCTTAATTGGGCAATTGGATAACGAAATCCAACGACGCACTATTTCATGAATATTAACACATTTTAAACCTAAACAAAACAATAATCAACCTTTAAACAAAACAAACCTTGGGTTCAAAGCAAGACCCAAGTACGTAAACCATAATGTGATCACCGAATTGCACTTACTGTATTGACGAATTAGGGCTCCACTACGCTGCTCAATCCTATCTTTTCTGGTCTCTCATGCCGAAGGAAGAAAAATAAATAATATGGTAGCTGAAATCCAATCGTAAACTTAAACTAGAACCAAATGTGGATAATTGCCTAAACTCCCTTACTTTTGGTAATTATTCAAAGCCCACTAAACCTTTTTGAAATTACGAAAGGGCATAGAAACTATTTACTAAAATTATGTTCCTAAAAAGACGATGTCACACTAGGCAACACTGTCACGCCCCCGACTCGGAGGCGTACCTACACAAACTATTTTCAAATATTCCTCCTTAGGAGAAATAGATACCTAAAATATTTTACAAAAACATAACCTCAAGAGGTAATCAGAGCTCTAAACATATCACAAATCATTAATATTTGCATTAACCATCAACGTCTAATAAATACAGCGAAAATCCTCATAACAATAATTATTGCCCAGAAACTGGATTTCGAAAAGTTACTTAATCAAACTATTACAAAATCCTTATTCTCAAGTGACTAAAGAGAGTCTAAAAATTAAGAACAAATCCAAGCTCATGCATAAAGCTACCTTCTCTACCGTTGTCTTAGCTCAATTACCTGAAATGGGAGGAGGGGGGAGCACAAAGCCCAGTAAAGATCACACACACACACACCCACGGAGTACAACGCTGGTATTTAATAAGATGTAGCTGAGTCCAAACGAAATATATGGAAACAAAAGTGCAAAGACGATAATTAAGCCTAGTACGACGAATCTCATTTCGGGGGTATTAACCCATCAAAGGTCGAATCAAAGTCTATGTCAAAGGAACACATTCGAACAATTGAACTAATAATCGAATACGATATAATCACGTAATACGTGACTGTAAAGCAAGTTAACCTAAGTACGTAAAGGTTCTAAGTTCAAAGTTTGCATACCGGTAGCAATTGCCATATCATGTCATGGCATCACGTTAACCTAAGCACGTGAAGGTTCTAAACATTAGTTCAATTCAAAGGGGTCCAATAGAGTTCAAAATATCTCTAACGCATAAGAATTGCAAAACATCAAAACTTTGTATTTCAAGTAGGATAACTTAATAATTTTAGAAAATACTCGATATTAGACTCAAATCGAAGAGTACGAAAAGACGAGTTTAACAGAAGCAAAATCGCTTTAAACCGAGTTCATATGAGCTGAGATATGACCAAAATAAAGCTATAGAGCCAAAAGAGTATAAAAGGACAAAGATCAATGATAAAGTGACACATGGTGTGCCACATAAGCACAAATTCACGGCTATGGTGCTGGCTTTGCAAGAAAGAAAGGCTTTTCATTCTTCTAAGGCAAAAAGGACATTGGTTACATGAAGAAAAGTAATCATCGCAAGGCATATCAATATAGCTTCCGTTAACGTTAACCGGTACACAGATGGGCCATCACAGAATAAAAGTCAACAGTGTATAATAAATGTGCAACGAATTGTGAGGGAAGAAACTAAAAAAAAAACTCGTTCTTCGAGACAAATCATCGGATCAGATAAAACTGAATGATAATAAAATAATCGAGACCCATTACAACGACCTTGCATTCAAACTCGGTTAATGCAAGAAAAATCAAACTCCGATAAACAAAACTCGATTAAATACATGGGTTTATGAATTTGATTAGAAAGGATGTGATGCCAAGGAAAGTGGGTTCGCAGTCGACGTGGAGGTGCCACAAGGAATGCAGTCCGAGTTAGATGCCAAGTGTGATGATGTGGGACACAACAATGGTGGAGTAAGGGCAGAGACCAAGTGCTTCCCAAACAGAGCCTGAGGGTGGCAGTGCTGCGAGGGCGATGGCGCAGGGTGAATACATGACGACAGTCACAGTCCGATACTTAGGTCCAGAGTCAAGGTCCTGTATGTTTCTCTCTCTAGGATTCTAGAGTGAGAAAGTGAATATGTCAGAGTTCTGACAATCTGAAAATTTGAAGTCCTGAAAATGTTTCTCAAGATCTCTATTTGTAAAGGTTGAGATGATGACGTCATCATGTGACACATGGCGCTCCCCGGGAGTGACGTAACCGAGGGGGTCCACAGCTGCAGGTGCTCTACGGACTGTCGAATTGCATATTCACCCGGCCTACCCCGCATAGGGTCGCTCTGTCTGTCTGGAAAGACTGGCTCCCACAGCGTCGGTGTGGCCAGAGAATCCTCTTGATCTAGCCACCAATTCAAGCCCTTGTAGAGTCCCACAGGCTTGGCAGTGGTGGGAAAGACCTGACGCCCAGCTGCCAGGTGGACTAGGGGCGATGCCCTCCGAAGACCTGCTCCCGTCTCGGAGTGACCAGGGGGTCATAGCCCCTAGGGGTGCCGACGTGAGCCCCCAGTGCCGAGCACGTAGGCCAGTCACAAAGACACCCTGACGGAGATAGTGTCCCGAAGGAGTCGCCTATCCCGCTGCTGCGAAGGGTCCTCGTGCCGGAGCACTACGAACGGAGCCCCCGGAATGAAGACGGTGATAGCTTTATGGTAACGAGCCTATCGCGCTACGAGGGGTCCTCGTGCCGGAGCACTACGAGCAGAGCCCAGCGGAATGAAGACGGCGATTGCTTTGAGGTTGTGAGCCCATCTCGTGGTGGTGATGACTATAAGGCTGTGAGTCTATCCCGCTATGAGGGTCCTCGTGCCGGAGCCCCTCGTGATTTTGACGGCGATGGCTTTAAGGTTGTGAGCCTATCCCGTGGCGGCGATGACTATAAGGTTGTGAGTCCATCCCACTGCGAGGGCCGGAGACCCCCGTGATTGTGATGGCGATGGCTTTAAGATTATGAGCCCATCCCATGGCGGCGATGACTATAAGGTTGTGAGTTCATCCCGCTGCGAGGGGTCCTCGTGCCGGAGCACTACGAACGGAGCCCCCCGGAAGCATGTAACATGATTGTGGAGCATGGGCGCGGCGACTACCGTCGCGAGACAATACCTGGTGTCGGGGTATGTATCATGAGAGTGGCGCATGGGCGCGGCGACGAACGTCGCAGAGACAATACCTGGTGCCGTGGGCACAAGTCATGGAAGTGGCGCATGGGCGCGGCGACGAACGTCGCGGAGCAATACTTGGTGCCGGGGGCACGCATCATGAGAATGGGGCAAGGGCGCAGCGACGGACATCGCGGAACAATACTTGGTGCCGGGGGCACGTATCATGACAATGGCGCACGGGCGCAGGAGACGAACGTCGTGGGGATATACTTGGTGCCGGGGCACATGTTATGGAAGTGGCGCATGGGCGCGGCGACGAACGTCGCAGAGACAATACTTGGTGCTGAGGCACATGTCATGAGAATGGCGCATGGGCGCAGCGACGAACGTCGCGGAGCAATACTTGGTGCCGGGGCACGCATCATGAGAATGGCGCAAGGGCGCAGGCGACGAACGTCGCGGGGATATACTTGGTGCCGGGCCACATGTTATGGAAGTGGCGTACGGGCGCGGCGACGAACGTCGCGGAGATATACTTGGTGCCGGGGAACATGTTATGGGAGTGGCGCATGGGCGCGGCGACGAACGTCGTGGAGACAATACTTGGTGCCGGGGCACATGTCATGAGAATGGCGCAAGGGCGCAGGCGACGAACGTCGCGGGGATATACTTGGTGCCGAGGCACATGTTATGGAAGTGGCGTACGGGCGCGGCAACGAACGTCGCGGAGATATACTTGGTGTCGGGGCACATGTTATGGAAGTGGCTCATGGGCGCTGCGACGAATGTCGCGAAGACAATACTTGGTGCCGAGGCACATGTCCTGAGAATGGTGCATGGGTGCGGCCACGAACGTCGTGGATCAATACTCGGTGCCGGGGGCACTCATCATGAGAACGGCGCAAGGACGCAGCGACGAACGTCGCAGAATAATACTTGGTGCCGGGGGCACGTATCATGACGATGGGGCACTGGCGCGGCGACAAATGTCGCGGAGCCACCTCACGGGCGCGCGTCGGGTGTCCTGAAGACGGGATGTGAGCTGAGTGTACCTGACATAACAAGATAATGAATGCAACATGTAGTAATGACAAAGTCCGGGAGTGATGGTATGCGGTCGTCTGTGACGGGTCATTCGGTGGGGCGCACGACTTTGGGCAATGGGCATCGCGGGAGCGGTATGCGGTCATGGACGACGGACGTCGTGAGGTTGATGCACAACGGACGTCGCGAGGTTGATGCATGGCGGACGTCGCGAGGTTGATGCACGGCGGACGTCGCGAGATTGATGTACGAACGTCCGTAAACATCGCGGAGGTGCAAAGATTTGAGAAAACAAGTGTGCGCGCGAGGGGAGCCCATAGGCCAAAATTGGGGGAAGGCCAAGGCCACCACCCCTGGGGAGGCCGAGGCCGACCCATTGGGAAGGCCGAGGCCGATCCCTTGGGAAGGCCGAGGCCGACCCTAGGGGGTGGCAGAGGCCAATGGCCAACTCCCATGAAGGGAGGCCAAGGCCACTCCCCCTTTTGGTGAACTTCGGGCGCGCCGACGGTTGGTGTTTTGATGGGTAATGACAAATCCAAAAGTTTTATTATGACGAGCGTGTCGACGTGAATCGTACCCACGTGACGAACAAGGTGCCAAAGTCATATACGAAGCGTACGAAGTGAAAAAAGTGCGAAAAAGACTTTGCGCGAAAAGTGAAGAACTGGGAGGGAAGGCCAAAGCCAACCCCATGGCCTTGGGGGAGGCCGAGGCCGACCCAATGGGTTTGGCCAAGGCCTTTGCCCCTTGACCCCGTTGCTCCGGATGCGCCGTCAGTAGAAGTTTTTGATGAAAAGGTGTTCGGGTGGTCTCGGTGTGACGAACGTGCTAGCGTGAGTAACGTTAACGTGAAATAATTGGCGCCTAAGTCGCGCACGAGCGCGCGAAGCGAGAAACACATGTGACTTGGGCGCGCGCACTTTGACCGGTTCGATGCGTTAGAAAAATGACTGTTGACAATGTCGACGTGTTCGCGTGAAATGGGACCCCTAGTGGTCCCTTGGGTATGACCAGAATAGGTTGGGAACATGATGTAATGCATATAACCCTTACCTTAACTCACGCTACAAGATTCGCAACGTTGCGTAACCTTCCGAAAGTATCAAACATAATTAATAAAATCAACCACTAAGATTAAAATCTTCAAATCAATTAAATTTTGGCCGAGGTTTAGGATCGATCACTTACCAATTGTGGGTAGAAGGTTGAAATCCTCAAGCCCTAATTTTCTCTTTCTTCTTCTCTCTTTGAAAGACCCAAACTCAATTTATCGATAAAACACAACATAATCAGTCTTTTTTTTTATCTCTAAACTTGGTAAATAACTCCAAAGGCCCCTAAAGATATGTTACTTATTCAAAAGGAATTCTAAAATATTATTAAAATTTTAAAAGTAGCCTAAGAATTGAAATAATTAACTATATATTATTTGGGGTCTTACAAACACCATAAGGAATCTTGCAGTCAATCAGCACAGTCACAGAAAAGCCAAGTTCCTACTTCTCAAACTCTGCCTATATAATGTGTAGCAACTGAATAAGAATTGCGAAAAGGGTTTTTAATTTAAGGCTTGATTGACCAACATTGTTTCAGATGTATAGCAAGTACGAAATTTGACAGAAAATCTTCCCCTTCTACTTGCAGCCTTCGACTCTTTGACTAAAAATAAGACAAAAAGCAAAAGAACACAATGAAACTGCCTAAATAATCCCAACATTATCATTAACACCAGATCAATCAGCCATATAGAATACACAGTCTAAATTTGTTGAGTTTAATGAGGTCCTACACGGATGTGCACATGCTATTTCCTGACAATATAAAGATCTTTTTTCTTAACTAATTGACTAAATTAAAAAGTGCAAATACTGGCTAAAGTTTGCAACAGATGCATGTCTGAGTAGTGGCAAATTTAGGCAAACAATTGACCTGTAGAAAAGCTCAAATTCTGATGATGTTCTGCCCATTTGAGTTGATTCACTGGTTTGCCTTTGGTGGCACTGAAGCTCAATGTGCTATGATGCTTAACTTGATTCCTATAAGGCCACAAAGTTACAGGGCCACAAACTCACATTGACAGCAATCTTGATACAAATAGTCGTTGAGCTAGTTGTCATTGTAATTGAAATTGTCACGGTGGGATCATTTTCTTCACATTATGGAAGTGTTTCTAGTTAAGGATTTGAGGCTAAGCAGTTACCTTGCAATCCCAAGTAGTTAAAAGCATCATCTTCCTCATTGGAGCTGGAATAATCATCGCCATTATCACGACTTTCCTCCAAATGACCTTTTGTAATATTGAAATGGAGTAGACCAAGTAATATAATACAACGACAATGCATTCAAACACTATATACAAGATGGTATAACAGTGATTAGTACCTGCCTTATCGTAAGCTTGGAACCATCTTGAAGACATATTAGGGCTTGAACAGTATTTGGTTTTATTGAACTTTGATACGTGCCATTTTTGCAACTTCAGATTTTCATATAGAAACACCACTCCCATACCCAAGAGATCCATTTCAAGGTTGTTATCAAGTGGTGGTTCATCCAAATACAATTGCAATTGGGATTTATTCGTCATTCTCGCAAATACACCACCAATACCACTGCCACTCAACACGTTAGGGTAAACGGTAGCTCCATCATTCCATCTACAACTAAAGGAGGAGGCACTGGACTCTTTCACATACATACCAAATAACGTTTTAAGTGTTTCACTAGTCTTGGTGACATAAGCATGTGCAGCTCCCCCGTAAAGCTTTGTATAGAAAAAATCAGTAAACTTAACCTTACACCTTCGGTCACAGTGATCATAGAAAGAAGAAGACTACTTATCCACTAATCATAGAAGAACTGATGCACCGATTCCTCGGGGATCTCTATTGCTAATAGCAACAATGTGATTCCACTAATCATAGAAGAACCCTTGTCAGAGAAACTATCCCAAGGAAACGCGACAATTGTGCATGAAGTGAAAAAAACACTAATCACACTAATCAGTGAACAGATGTGATCAGATGGCACATCGATCTGCAAGAAGCTTATGAAATATAACCAAATTAAGACCATGATCGAAACGTAATTAAGGTCAAAGATACAAAAAATAGAATAAGCTGATTACTTGGCATATGTCACAGTGAGGGAGCTTGTTGGATAGGCTCTGAAGCTGCCTCTGGTGCTTGCAGTATCGTACTTTGCACACAAAGCAGCCTCATCTGCATGGCAAATCTTTGTTGCTGGTGTTTTCTCACACACATCACACTGTTTCTTCATCTTCCCTCTACCTTTCTTGACTTTATTCTAGTCTTTCTTTCCTGTTACTTAGCTTAGGGCGACTCTTATAGCAAATTGAATTAGAGAGATGCGAAAAGAGAGATCCTCCTCAAAATTTAAGACACCCGCACATAGGTATATGCTTAATCAGCGACCAACAATACCAAAATGGTGAAGTGAAACCTACCAAAACTTTCTGGCAATAAGACCCAAAATACACTATAAGAGATACGGGCTATGCCTATGGCACTGAACCGTTGGCATAAGTACAAAGTACCGTAGGCATAGCCTATTCCTACGGTACTGTGCTTTGGGTGTTTGTTTCGATGGCATGGACATATGCCTACGGTTGTTAAGACATAAGCCTACGGCTGTCCCGTAGGATCATACGTATGCTGGGTTTGGCATAAGTCACGCCAAGGGTTTTTAAAACTTTTGCCTGCTATACCCTCAGCCTTTTCCCCTCTGTGCCTACAGTTTTTAAGGCTTTTGCGACGGATATACCGTTGGCTTTTCTCCCTCTTTGCTAAAAGTTTTTAAGACTTTGGGCGATTCGGATATACCGGTGACATTTTTACTCTTTCCACACGGTTGTTGTTGGAACAAGTTCTAGCGCTTTTTTGTTTGTACCCATGTAACGTCGTGGAATTTCCGGAACGTTTTGACACTCGATCATTCACTCTCAGACAATAGTACCCTCATATAATCCAATAAACAACCATTATCAGAGCAACTAACTGTCAATCAAACCATACTCTCAATTGACTATCATAAATGAAATACCAAATCTAAGTCTAAGAAAAATTTCAATTAACAATATTAAAACGCGCAGGGTTCTAATGATAAATAGTAAAACTTGATTTTTCGCTCGGCTCTAATCCATACTCAAGCAACCTATTACTAGTTATCACCTACGGAAAGAAAGTCAAATGAGAGTGAGCTTTTGAGAGCCCAATAAGGTTGGTCAAGGATTAAAAAAAACAAAACGATTCGGACGATTTTTCATATAGAGTCAAATGATAATTTTTAAGAGAATTTTCAAATAAAACTATAGCATTTCGATATAGACATAGGGACGAGTATCAACTCAATCCTTCAACCAATAGTCATTTCTAAGCATTTCAGGTTCAATAAAAAAAATACCGGTAACATTGAACATGAGCTGTACATTATAGCAAAGTCACCCCGACAGTGCTTGAGACACTTTACATATACATATGTACACTAACTAGTCCGTTTCGGTACTAGTTTAACCTAACCAACAGACCATCCTTATAACTCCTAGATTTACTACCTCGTGTCCATATTGAGAAGAAATAAGTATAATTCAAAATGTGGTATAATGATCGAATTAATAAAACAGATGAGTATTAATAGAATTTCAGTTGATCGCTTTAAGGCTCAAGATAAGGCTTCATAGGCAAATTTTTTTAAAAAAATTTTTGGTAACAAATTAGCAGAAATCGAAGTTCCATGAAATTCGGTAACAATTTAGAATAAAACATATAAGATCAATCTAATAAGAAAAGGGTTTCGAATAGAATCCCTTACACTTTAATGAAAATTATAACATCGGAGTTCAATGGAATTCGTAAGGCTGTTATAATAAAACATTTGATATTAGAGCGATGGAGTAGGGTTTGGATGGAATTCCTTACCTCGATCCAAGCTAAGCGATGCTACACAACCTCGATCCAAGTCCTCTGAATCAACCTAGATTGGCAATTTATTAATTAGAAAGCCATCTACACTATTACACTATAAACCTAATATCAACTACTCAAATGATGTCACGCCCCTGACCCGGAGGCGGACCTTCATATACTATTTCAAATATTCCTACTTACGAGAAATATAATACCCAAAGCATCTCACAAAAAAAATGACCTCAAAGAGGTAATTAGAGCTCTAAATCATATCTGAAATCAAAGGCATTCAAGTTCCTCATCAACGTCTAATAATTGCAGCGAAAGTTTGATAACAATAATCATTTCCCAACCATTAGGGTACCCAAAGTCACTAAATAAAAAACTATTACATGTTTCTTATTGCAAAGCTACTAAGAGAGTTATCAATTAAAGTTCAACTCCAAGCTTAAGCATAATGCTATTAACTCCTCTAAGCCATCTCAGCTTAATTACCTGAAATGAAGAGAGGAAGGGGGGGGGGGGGAGCACAAAGCCCAGTAAAGATTACACGCACACACCCAAGGAGTACAACGCAGGTATCCAATAAAGTATAGCTGAGTCAAACGAAGCATATGAAACGAAAGTGCAAAGGCGATAGATAATCGTAGCACGGCAAATAATCTCATTTGGGGATATTCAACTCATCAAAGATCAAATCAAAGTCAAATGAACACATTCAAATAATTGAACTAATAATCAAATACGATACGATCACGTCATGCATGACTATAAAGCACGTTAACCTAAGCACGTGAAGGTTCTAAGTTCAAAGTTGCATACCGGTAGCAATTGTCATATCATGTCATGTCATGGCATCACATTAACCTAAGCACGTGAAGGTTTTAAAATATGAGTTCAATTAAAAAAGGTCAAACGTACATCAAAGTATCTCATGCATATGCTAGCCGCAAAGGTATCAAAAATTGCATTTCAATAAGGATGACTTAACGATTTCAGAAATTATTCGATATTAGACTCGAATTGAAGAGGACAGAGAGATGAGTTTCACGAAAGTGAAATCGACTGGATGCGAATTCGTACGCTTCCAAAATTTTTAAATAACGAAATATGGGTAAAAAGTTAGAAAAATATGTGAACCACTTCTAAGTTGACACATGGCAAGGCCACCTCTCAAATTGGACGGCCACTTCTCCCTAAAACCCATTAAATTACTTTAAACAATTCTTGTGTAATGATTTACAATGATTTGTATTAAATGGTAATAGTACTGAGCAACTGTAGCGGTACACAAATCAAAGAAAGAGGAATAGATGCATTGTTGTGGCCAGTTTGAAAATGCAAAAGCCATACGCAAACAATAGCGTGAAACGACAGACATCATAATAACCGAGACATAAAAATGTTTAGAATTGATGTACCCACACGATACAAAAACAACACGTCAAACAAATAAATTATAATTTTGACGAAAGATACATTCTATCATAATCCAGAATCAAAGCAACAAAATTGATTGATAGAATAATGATAACGAGGTAGATCTGTACATAAAACTCTTACCTCAATTCACGTTATAAGATTTGCAAAGTTGTGTAATCTTCTGAAAATATCAAACCTAATTAATAAAATCAACCACTAAAATTAAAATCTTCAAATCAATTGTATTTTGATTAGGGTTTAAGATCGATCACTTACCAATTGTGAGTAGAAGGTTGAAATCCTCAAGCCCTAATTTTCTCTTTCTTCTCCTTTCTCTGAAAGACCAGACTCAATTTATAGATAAAATACAAACTAACCAGTCTTTTTATTTTTCTAACCTTGGTAAATTACTCCAAAGGCCCCTAAAGATATGTTACTTTTTCAAAAGGAATTCCAAAATATTATTAAAAATTTCAAAAGTAGCCCAAGAATTAAAATAATTAGCTACATATTATTTGGGGGTATTAGAAACGATGGTCACTTCTAACCCCAAAATCACGCAACTTAAAGCGAGTCACACACACGGCCAACTTAACCGAAAATCTCGTACACTCCTTAATGCATAACAATACCCTAAATTCCTATCAAATTATAAGAAAACACTTTTATAACTTAAAACATTATAATAAGTCAAAATATGAATTTTCTGAATTTTGAATATTTTCGAATTAAAATAATATCTTTAAATACAAGAAAAGCCCATAAATAATCATAATTGTTTCTAGTTGAAATTAAAGTCCCATAAATTTTGTAACAGCTTTAAAATATGTATAAAAATTATAAAAATTAAAATTAGAACTTTAAAGGAATTAAAACTATTTCTTAGATTTATCGTTTTGCTAGATTCAATGTGATACGATAACGATATCACATCAACTTTAAAAATTATAAAATTTAAATTGGGACTTATTTATACTATAAAAATATTATTCTAATTTTTCTAGAACTTTTCATGAGTTTTAAAGACTCTAAAAGATTTTACAAATCTAAACTTATAGAAAATATTAAAAATACACAGGATTTCAGAAAATTATAAATTTTTTTCATGAATTCTACTATAGCCTAAGGTATTATATTTAATATTTCACGTGCTAACGATGACTGTAAACTATCCAATACTCGCTCTGTACTTAAACCTCGAGTACTACCATCCCACAACAAAGTGATTAAGTTCAGAAACTAATCTCTGTTGAAGTAAAGAAGCGAAGACCAAAGAGGACTCAATAACACAATCTTGGATCTCCTTTCCAACAAATAGTCAACCAAGCAAAAGTTTCTCGTACAACACCCAAAGCACGCAGACACCAAAACACAAGGATAGAAAAATATTCCTTGAATAACAGCAAATACAATGACTACATAATCATGTTACAACCCTTAAACCATCTCCCATCTTATCATCTCTATACACCATATCCATAGTCATACAAAAATTCGCAAGTTCAGCTGAATATGCCTTTTGAAAAAGAAGACCATCGACAGGAGGACGAGGATCAAAGACCTCAAAATTCTTCCCAGAGGTGATCACAGTCTCGCACTCACTATGCACGCATATGGCGCCAACGTTCCTCTTGGTGTAGTCGTCGTGGTAGAAGTGCCCACAAACCCACAAAGCTTTCGTTATTTCACACACTATAACACATACACACCCATTCCACTGTAACACTACAAGGCAAAGAATTTCTCATAAACCTTTCAGACTCAATACAACTCTCTCGCACAAACCCACACGGTGCAAAATTGCCTTCATGGTTGTCTTGCTTGACACCCCATTACACTCACGACACCACTAAACACTCAACAGGTACCCCTTCTCACAACCCATAAACCATTGAATGAATTAGAATAACAGCTAGAAGACTTACCGGAAAATAGATTCGATTGCTAGAAAATCCCTTCTTCAAGACCTCTCTCTCTCTATACCGTTTATGTATATCAGAAGGAGAAACAGTCTGGATGGCTGCTCTATAGGAATATATATACATACACACACACACACACATACATATTACCCTAAGTTGAAAAATTAGCAACAACCCCCTGTACTTTCTATAGTTATTCTAAATTTACCCGCAACTTTCTATCATTACAAAAAGGTCCAAAATAGTTATTTATGAGAAAATAATGTAATGGAATAACTTAACGGGTTATTATATAACCTCGCTTCACTAATTGTCACTAAAAGTTGCTAAATAAAATATCGATGCTAAGTAGAAATTATTGTCGCTAAAAGTTTTTTCAAAAATATCACTTAAACTAATTGTCACTAAGTACTTCAATTAATATCACTTATAATTGCTATCCTTAAATTATAATTTCTGGTTTCCTAAAATTTGCTGCTATAGGTTATCGATAAAATTTCACTGATGGCAATAGCCGCTAAATCTTGCGTATAAAATTTGTCGCCTAAAATAAACTACCTGGCTAGAAACCTTATCAAGTTTCAGGGTGTTACGACCCACGTCTTATACCGTTGGGATATGTGAAGTAGTCATGACAAAGATATCCCAAAGGCACCTCCCCTAGGCACATGTTTAGTTTCCTGTTTTTCCTGGCGAGGTGGGGCAGCGCTGCCTTGGCTTGGCTAGAAGGGTGGTGGTGATGGTTGATGATGGTGAGTGATGGTGGCCCACAACTGGACAGCGACAAGATTCCTAAATGGCTGGTGGTAGTGGTGGTTGGAAAGGTGGTGGTGGCCGCCGCCGGTGCCTGGAGCTGAGTGGTGGTGAGGAGATTGAGACATAGGTGAAGCGAGCCTATAAGAGACGGCTGGTGAGGAGAAGGGAATCAGGGACAGATGAGTAGCGTTTGGTTTGTAATAGACGGTTGGGATGATATAGCGATATAAATAGCAGAGATTGTGCCACGTGTAGTGCTGGCCTTTAGGTAGCATGGACACGGACACCGTGTCTGACACCGACACCGACCGGGACACCGGATATCGCAATTTTCAAAAAATCAGATTTTGGATACCGCAGGACACCGCTGAATTTTTGAATATATTTTTGTTATATACACACACACAGACAAAAATATATATATATATATATATATGTATATACATGTATGTATATTTGTACACACAAATCTCAATTAGAGCAACTGAATTTCGTTCAAAACGGATGAGAAAAAAAACAAATAACATGAAATAGTCTCAACAGTAACAAAAAAAAGGTCGGCAACAAGAAAGTAGTTGAATGTTTCAACAGTACCAAGATTAGAGTCTCAACAATAACAAGAGAGAAGGAAAAAAGACATGGGACCAAAGGCATGAAGGAGAGGTTTTATATAGTCAGATGGGTCTGTAAAAGACGTCGGAGATGTTGACCTATCTTACTCTAGAGTGGCAAGCTTGGATGCTTTAGGCAATAAAAATAAGGAAAAGAGAAAGAGATGAGAGAGAAAGAAGAAGCTAACTTTTGCTGAGTCGATCTGATTAGGGTTTGGCCTAGAAGTTCATTTCCAAAAAACCCCAGATTTTCCCTCAAATGAATTTTGAAATATTGTATTTTGGCCCCATACGCGTGGACACTTCTTCACGAGATGTCCGACACTTCTTCAAGAGGTGTCCGACACGGTGTCCGGTAATTAAAAAATAAATAAATAAATTTGGACACCGCTGAGAGGTGTCGGTGAGGTGTCGGGGTATCGGTAGGTGTCGGACACCATACTTCGACCTACAAGAGGAGTCGGTGCTTCCTAGGCTGGCCTGGCCTGCTGGGGTTGACTCTGGCTCAAGCCGAAAACTGGTTCAAAATGATGGGCTGGGACGGGCTAATTTTTTTATCCAGCCCTAATCTCAGGGTCGGACTGGGAGGGCTGAGGAGTCCATGGACAGCCCTATGCTTTTCTACTCCACCTAAAAAAAAGGAAGTTCAAAAATATGACAGGGGAAGAAAAAGAAAGAAAGGGCTGCAATGCTCATTTCACTGGATAAAGCCATTCGAATGATTCGCAATGCTCTCTTCCAGGAAATATATTTTCTATTGCCCGAAATAGCCTTTATGTTAGTAACTTTTCCATGGACGCGAGGGATACGGAATTTATTATTGCGGTTGATGGAAGATATTTAGATATGTGAGACATAGGAATTTAGATTAATTAAAGTTACAGGAATTCTGGTGACAGTTGGGATTCATCTTGCTAGCGAATGTAACTGCTGTAATAGACCAAAAAAGGAAAGTCTTAATCATTTTTTGATTCACATCGACCTGGCCCTTTGGAACAAAGTGAGCAGTATTATTGGGCTCTATGCAAGGTATGTGTGATGAAAAACTCAAAAAGTGTAGATAAAATATAATAATTTTATAAAGGAGATAGTAGGATTCACCAGCTTTGTTCTACGTGCATGGAAGCATCTGAGAGATCATCCACTGGCAGCAATTTCTTTCCCAATGTATAATCTTCTTTCAGTTCTTTGTTATGGTACTGAGCTGCATATGTTGACAAAGAACCACAAGTTGTAATGATGCCACTTTGTAACCAAAAAGTTCAAAATGATTTGCAGTTGGTCGTAGAGTGGCACATCTTTTGCTGATCTTTTACATTGCAGAATCATCCTATGAAGTATGAGAAGTTTTAAAATGGGGGGGGGGGGGGGTTGGGGAAAGGGGGAGGGGTTAAGTGATCATGCCGATCTCTGTCCCTTATATTTTTGGAACTGCCCTTGGTGCATTGCAAATGCATTTAAACTTAATTATGCACCTTTGTAAGGATGTTTAATGTCTTTTGCAATTTGCAGATATTGGTTGAGACGGGTCATATAGGGAGGCAAGCTAGTAGTTCTGTTACGGTAACAGATGGAGAAACTGTAAGTCTTGGCTTGACTACGTATTTATTTTCATGTGCATTATGTGTGCCTCTTGAGCAATTGACTTTTTTTTTATTGCGATACTAAAATTATAGCTCTATTTTCTTACATCGAAATATTAATTGTTGCAGGTTTGTTGTTACGTTGATACCATCTTTTACCTGTTTCGTGCAATGTTGTTTTTTGCAGTAATGTGTGTGTAATTTGTTCCATTGACTCATAAACTAGTATAAAGAGTACAATATTGTGAATAGGATCGCTTATATAATAGTTCAGGTGATGATTTGATTTTTGCATTGGTTATTGAACCTGATTCTATTTGGGACTGCCACACGGCGGCCTTGGCGGCCCAAGGAATTCATGTGACTTACCACATAGAAGAAGAGCCCGCCAACCAATCAAAATTTACGTATCAAAAGAAGAAATAAGCCATCACCAGATATTTCTCAAGCAACAATGCATCGAATGTATATCACAACATAAGGGCAGTACGTTCAGAATATTTTATCGTAACGAAGGCAACATTACAGTGTAGATGGATCTAGAATCACGTGCTTCAAGCTTGACGCAAAGCTAAAGAAATCATGGGACAAGTGGGAAAGAGAAGAGCAGCAAGCGTGGTTTTCCAAAGCCAATTGTTTTGCTCAGCGTGCTTCACATTATTAAACTGGTATTCTCATGAGCGCTTATCCTCCTTGATGAAGGAAAGCCTGAAGTGTTCGAAGCTGCTACGAGCTTGTATTGACATCAGATCGAGATGTATCTAATCTCTTACTTATATCCTTCAGGAGTCATATCACGTTCTCTTTTGCTAAAATTTGAATAGTCCTCATCTTAACAAAAAGAAAAAGGAAAACATGAATGTTCATAAGTTGAATTCTCCCAGCTCACTTCGGTTCTCCAAACCTGTTCCTTCCGATGCCCTATAAAGGAAAGAAGGGGAAGAGGGGCGCCCCTGGTGAGGGGGGGGTGGCAGGGTTGGGAATGGATAGGTATCAGCTTCGAATGAAATTTCTTGATAAAAAATCCCATCTTTAGGTGGCAGACCTTATTTTTCTTTGTTAGATCTAGCTAAAGGAAGTAAGATATAAAGAAATGACAAAGAGATATTGTACAGATAACAGATCAAATGAGAAACCCAAGAATGAGCAGCCCCTCTTGCCGACATCCGTGTCAGTTGCTTCCTCAAGCTCCTGCAGTCCCCAAATCCACTAGAAAGATCGAGCTTAAACGCAATAAGCAGTTTACAGTCGCGAGTCATTACTTGGTAGCCGCCACCTACTTGCCTTGTCCGATTGCAAGTCACCTAAGAATGTAGGGATCCACTAACAACCAACCAAAGTGTATTGATGTTCACACTGAGATTCTGGGTTGTTGCTCATGGAAGTCTAATGAACTCTCTCTAAAAGGCTTGTATACTAAAGTATGAGATACCTTTGAACTATAGCACTAAGATTGATCTCAAAAGGGAAAGCTTAGTGAAATTATTCAGAGAGCCAAATACTCATTTTCTATATCTCATTGATCTGAATAGAGGACAATTTATACAAGTTTACAGGATCTATACTAGGAAAATATACATGACAAGAATCCCTAGAAATTAGTTGCCTACAAATCAGCCTTCTCTACAAGGTAAGTCAACTATACAGCTTGTATATTAACACTCCCCCTCAAGCTGGACCATAGATATTGATCATGCCCAGCTTGTTACAAAGATACTCAACCTGAGTCCCATTTAAGGACTTTGTGAGAATATCCCCCTATTGCTCGCCTGTCTTCACATAACTGGTTGAGATCAAATTCTCCTGAATCTTCTCTCGAATTAAGTGACAATCTACCTCAATATGTTTAGTCCTCTCATGGTAAACAGGATTTGAGGCGATATAACGAGCAGCTTGGTTATCAGACCAAAGTTTTGTTGGTAAGGGAGGCTTCAAACTGATTTCTTCTAAAAGGTGACAAATCCACATGATCTCACAAGTGGATTGAGCCATAGCTCTATACTCTGATTCTGCACTGGACCGCGAGACGACACTTTGTTTCTTACTTTTCCCAAGAGACTAGATTCCCACCAACAAAAACACAGTAGCCCGTAGTGGACTTTCTATCAAGTTTTGATCCAGCCCAATCAGCATCTGAAAAGCACTCAATGCAAGAGTGTCCATGGTTACTATATAGCAAGCCCAAGCCTGGAGCTCCCTTTAAGTAACACATAATCTGTTTCAAAGCTGCCCAATGTTTAATTGTGGGCTCAGACATAAATTAACTAACAGTGCTAACTGCATAGGCAATGTCTGGACGAGTCACTGTGAGATAATTCAACTTCCCAGCCAATCTTCTATACTTCTATGGATCATCAAAGCGATCACCGTCATCCTTTGTAAGATGAACACTAGGATTCATTGGTGTGTTGCACGGCTTAGCTCCTCCTGCCTTCCTAGTCTCTGCAAGCAGGTCGAGAACATACTTCCTTTGAGATAGGAAGATTCCCTTCTTGCTTCTAGTCACTTCTATTCCCAAGAAGTATTTTAACTGACCTAAGTCTTTTGTATGAAACTTGGTCTGTAGGAATTTCTTGAGAGAAGTGATTCCTATGCAATCATCTCCTGTAATGACAATATCATCAACATAAACAACGAGTAGGATAACCCCAGCAGCGGACTTTCTGTAGAAGACTGAATGGTCACACTTGCTCTTTTGTAACCCAAACTCCTGAACTACCTCACTGAATTTTCCAAACCAAGCACGAGGACTTTGCTTTAGGCCGTATATAGATTTTTTCAAATGACATACCTTGCCATAGAGCAACAAAACCTGGTGGTTGCTCCATAAACACCTCTTCCACAAGGTCACCATGTAGAAAGGCATTCTTGATATCTAGCTGATGTAAAGACCAATTCAGGGAAGCCGCTAAAGAGATGAACAAACGAACAGATGTGAGTTTGGCCACAGGAGAAAAAGTGTCAGAGTAATCAACTCCATAAGTCTGAGCAAACCCTTTGGCCACCAATCTGGCTTTAAGTCTAGCCACTGAGCCATCGACATTAAATTTAACAGTATAGACCCACTTGCACCCCACTGCCTTCTTGCCTTCAGGTAACTTGACAAGATCCCATGTATGATTATCATCCAGAGCCTGTATCTCCTCAAGCATA
The DNA here is from genome assembly GCA_033070095.1 of Escallonia herrerae. Lineage (NCBI taxonomy): Eukaryota > Viridiplantae > Streptophyta > Magnoliopsida > Escalloniales > Escalloniaceae > Escallonia > Escallonia herrerae. The sequence goes on along the minus strand of JAVXUP010001899.1, from coordinate 125,990 downwards.
GCATTGTGCCAACCCGGATGGGATAAATCTTCTTTCTCTGTCCTTGGTATTGAAACAGAGTCTAGAGAAACAATGAAAGAGCTAGAAGACGAAGATAAGTAATCATAGGAAATGAAATTAGCAATGGGATATTTAGGAAGGGTGTAATGGCGTTTACCTTTGCGAAGACCAATGGGTAAGTCAAGATCAGTTGATGGAGGATCAGATGACGAAGAGGCTGGTTCAGGGCATGTATCATGGTGTTCTCACCTCCGTGAATAGACTTGAACAATAGGTTGGTGGCTTCACAGGAGCTACAGTAACAATGGCCTGCTCACCCAAACAATCCACATCCTTTGATTGCGCAACACCAGAACTAGCACCATCAATAGCATTAGATGACTTGACTGGAACAGAAACAGGAACATACAGACCATCCTCAAAGGTTCTATCCTCAGAAATTGCTGGCTCAGTCGGTACTGTGGGGAAGATCTCATACATCAACCAGTCATCATCCTCCCCCTTACTACTAGAATCAGATTTTGAGAAAAAGAATGGACTGTGTTCAGAAAAGACATCTGTTGCTACCAAATATCTGTGGAGGTCAGGAGAGTAGCACCGGTATCCCTTCTGAAGCTGTGAATAGCCCAAAAAGACGCATTTAAGGGCTTTAGGATCCAGTTTGGTAAGATGAGGGCTCACATCACGAATAAAGCAAGTACTCCCTAATATCCGTGGTTCTATTGGAAATAGAGTCTTAGTAGGAAAAGAACACTGTAAGAAACATCTCCGTTGAGAACTGTTGAGGGCATACAATTAATCAGAAAACAAGCTGTGGAGATAGCATCTGCCCAAAACGGCTTAGGAACTTTCATTTGAAATAGCAATGCCCGAGCAGTCTCAAGGAGATGTCTATTTTTCCTCTCAGCAACTCCATTCTGGGCAGGAGTATTAGCACAAGATGATTGATGAAGGATGCCATGTTGGTTCATGTAATTCTGAAAAGATCCTGACATATATTCTTTAGCATTATCACTCCTGAGTATATGCACATGCACATCAAACTGTGTTTTGATTTCAGCACAAAAGGCAGAAAAGTGAGTAAACACCTCTGAATGATTTTTCATAAAATAGATCTAAGTCATTCTAGAGAAATCATCCACAAATGTAACAAAATATCTGAACCCAGTTTTAGACAAGACAAGACAGGACACGGTCCCCAAACATCAGAGTGGACCAACTCAAAAGCAAACTCAGCTCGCTTATTAACTCTAGGACTCAACGAGCTTCGATGATGTTTTGCAAAATGACAAGACTCACAATCCACTGAAGATACATCATGAAACTGAGGACACTTCTTCTTCAACACTGGCAAAGAAGGATGACCCAACCAACAATGAGCTTCAAATAGAGACACAACACCAGAACATGCAACTTAACGAGGCGCCCATGCATCCAGAATATAAAGACCATCAGATACATTCCATAGTCTGCTTCGTCATAAGATCCTGAAAAAGACAGTGATCAGGAAAAATGAGATACAACAATTAAGGTCTTTTGTGAGACGGTTTACAGACATCAGATTGAAAGCAAGACTGGGTAAACTGAGTACAGAAGATAAGGTAATAGAAGAAGTGGGTTTTACAATCTCGGATCCCTCGATAGTATAATTGGACCCATCAGCTATTGTTACAGGAGATGGAGCTGTGTGAGACCGAAAACTGGAAAAGATTTTGGGATTACCTGTCATTTGATCTGTGGCACCAGAATCAATGACCCATTTGTTTGAGTAGGAAATGAGAGACTTTTTACCTGACTCAGCAAAAGCAGCAACTGATTCTTGACGCTGAGCCAATTTGGCATACTCATCAACTGAGATTGTGACTGTTTTCTCAGAAGATGGACCGGAAGTTGCAGCAACAGTAGCGGTGGTAGTCTGAGCTCTCTAGTTGCGATTCTGTAATTTCTTACAGTAACGCTTTGTGTGTCCGGGCTCTTTGCAGTAATAGCAAACAATCTCACTTAATCCTCCATTGTGACCGCCTCGGTCTCCTCTATTATTACTCCCCCCTCCTCTGTTAGCAACAAGAACACTGTTTTGCTGATTAGAAAAAGTAGACTTTGTGCGGAGCACTCTACTAAACACCTCTTGAAGAGAGGTAATATCTTCGAAAAGAATATGAAATTTAGCAGTGTCAAACTCAGGTGGAAGTGCACCCGAAACACTCATCACCACCATTTGTTCCCTTTGAGCCTGTTGTACTTTGATATCTGAACTAAAAGGCAGCACGTTCAATTCCTCATAAGTTTTCTTCAAATCCATGAAAAAAGCCGTGAGAGTTTTAGTCTCCTTCTTAGGACGGTAGAAAGCTCTATAGACGTCATAAATCCGGATACATTGCCTTTCTTAGAGTATAAGAACTCAAGATAATCCATAAGTTCTTTCACAAATTCACAATGATTAATCAAGCCAAGAACTTCACTATCAATGGAATTACGAATTTGTAAAATAAGACGCGCATCTTCCCGTAACCACAATTGCTTAGTGTCATCAGTTGGGGGATCATTATGCAAATGATCATCCTTATCAATACTCAGCATATATATTCTAACAGTTTGGCTCCAATCTAAGTAAGTAGTACCATTTAGCTTATTTTCAGCGATTTTAGACAATACTAGAACCACCTCACCTACTTGAACCTTACTATCAGCCATTGTTCAACACAGTACCAAAAACCAACCCAAAAGAAAAGCAGATAAAACTGGAACAAAGTACGGATCGTGTACCGATGACCGCAAGATGAAGATTGCCTTCAAAAGATATCTGAATAGGAAAGCACCACTAGAGACAGGCCGGAAACGTTGGGGCGACGTCGGAATAAGAAGTTGACGCTGATCGGAACAGCCACGCGCCTCCACTCGCCGACGCGTGAGAGAAGGACAGATCCTTCAACTGGCGCGTGAGACCAACTCGTCGAGAACCCAGCCACCGGACTTTGAGGACTTGCCAGAAACCACCATGCGCACCTTCCTGGGGTGACGGTGAGACTAAACTGTCACCGGAATGGGTGACGATACCAAATCAGCACCGGGACTGAAAAACAAACCCCGTGAACCCAGAAGAAAACCCCCAGAAAATTGAGCCAATTGCTCTGATACCATTAAATTATTTAGAGAGCCAAATACTCATTTTCTATATCTTGTTGATCTGAATAGAGGACAATTTATTCAAGTTTACAGGATCTATACTAGGAAAATTTACAAGGCAAAAATCCCTAGAAATTAGTTGCCTACAAATCAGCCTTCTCTACAAGGTAAGTCAACTATACAACTTGTATATTAGCACTTACAAACTCAAAAGAATGTGTAAGAAGGGATTATCAAAGTACCGATGCTGGCTAATAACAGAGAATGTTTTCGTGTTAGTAGGATGTTCCAATGATTAGTATGTATTAGGGAAGAGAAATGAGGGATACAATTTTGAAAGATTTGAATCTCTGTCCAAGGTTGCTCATCGGCTTCAGGTGATAGGCCAAGGTTGTACCTTATGACTAGCTGTTGGAACACATTATCTCAAACCATGTATGTAGCGGCCGGCCAAAAGATGCACTAGAAAGTTTTGGTCTCATCTACGAGTTGAACCAGTGGTCATTGGTTTTTTTTTTGGATTCTAATCTCAGGTTGGAAGGATGGTGTGTCCAAATAAAGGCTAGAGATCAATTCGGGGACCTATGTGAGCAAATTTGAGACTTGTTATTTAACATTTAAAATTGAAAACCTAAATCTAGTCTTGAATCCCTCCTTGGCAAATCTTGGGAATATATCACCATTGAGCTCTAAGTGGATTCCAATCCACTTCCAAAGTGTGTGCATCCACAGAACAAGCTTAGAAACAGAATGGATATGCGTAAGTATCATTATGTCGATGTAAAGCCATTGTTGTCATCAAAACTACCTTGATTGGCTTATGGTGTAAACATACAACTCTGTTGTTGGTTTTGTTGTGAGAGGAGAAGTCACCAAGGGATTAGGGAGGGATGGAGGGATCTTGACAGTTGTAGTTTGATATTCGCTCAGACAGTGCAAAGAAGATGTGTGATTGTGGATAAGCATAATAGGAAGCGGAAACAGCAACTACCTAAGAACGAATATAGTATTACTTGATTGCATTGATCATCTTAATAACTTGTATTAAACAGACAATTAATTAAATATATCTTTAGGCCCCTCAAAACGTAAGAACTTATTTAGTTGATTTGGAGAGATCAAAAGTGCTACTACATAGGAAGTCACAATGTAGAAGCTTATATTTTGGATCAGCTCACAGACGTTTGATTTGATTGATGACTGCCCGGGGAAGGAAGGCAAATTCCGTCTGGCAGACAGAGGTAGAGGGGTGAGGAGGGAGATGCGACTGTGCCAAGATGTGATTTTCTGGTTTTGTAAGGGTCTTGATGAAGCATGACGGGGGTTATGCCAAGAAGATCTGGGCCAAGAATCGTGCCTACTCTATCAATTTTCTGTCGTGTAGTGAAGACAGCTGGGAGTTTGGAGCAGGTGTGTCTTGCTTCCTGAGATAAATCGCCGAGTGAGTGGAGTTCTGTGGCAGAAAAGACTTGGACTTTCGCTTGCAAAGCCCCCTAAGTCTCTTCTTCCTCTCTGCCTTTTCAGAGGTCTTTTCTTGAAGCTGCTCAAATTTTTCCATGTCTGGATATTCAGAGATCTGGTGGGGTTTCTACAATATTATCTGTGCGTGTATCATAGTAAATGATGAAGCCTGTGATGGACAGCTGAGCTTTCTCAGTAGAATCATAATGGGTGTAAACCGAAAAAAGATGGTAGGGAGAGTTCAGGATGTCAATCTCTTAGTTGCAGGAAACTCCTAATATGGTGACGTTTCTCTCTCGGAAACTCGCTTTTGCGATCCCAAGTTAGGAGCTCCATGGGATCTCGTCCCAAGCTAAGATGGGAACTCGATCCCGCTAGCTGATAGAGATGCATGGAACAAGTGATAGAATACATGAAAATCAAGCTCTTTTCAACTCAATTCCTTGTTTCTCTCTTCCTTCAAGTCCTTCAAGTCTCCTTGTCTGTTGTTGCTATCTAGGTAAACTATGTTAAACAAATGATAAAACTCTCGCGTTTATTTATTCAAGCCGCTCCCAACCTCAGATTCTTCTTGGTGCTTACGCTTCCCCGCCCCCGCCCCCGCCCCCGCTTTGTGCAACTAAGGTCAATCTTTAAACCGTCGCGCCCAGAGAGGCAAAGGTGGGTGAATCTTAGGCAGAAGATGGTAGGTGGTATTTGGGTCACAGGTTTCAACTGTGTATCATTTTAATATGAATTTCCGTCTCAGGCAGAAGCTTTGAGGATCTTAAATCCACAGAGGTTGGTTTTTAATGGTGCTATCTTGCTTCTGGATAGATGATCCAGTGATCGGTTGTAACAGGGCGGGTTTTAGTGGATTAGTGCTGTGGGCTTACCTACCTTCGGGTTTAGAATGTCTGGCAAAAATAGGGGAAAAGTGTGGCGGCTTCTTATAGAGCGACGAGGTTACGGCAGCGCCACCCAGTCTCAGTTTGGCCTAGATATAAGTGAGATCTGGTGGCAATGTTCGGGCATTCGTTAACCTTGCAACAAAAGGGGTAAAGAATTGTTGTACCCATTTGGTTAGAGGTGGCATCGTCATGCATCTTGGAGACTTCTGTTAATGCCTCAGCACCCGGGTTGCCAAATCCTATTGTGGAGAACATGATTATGTGGGAGTCACGCTCCTCTGGTGCGTCGTAGTAGTCCAGCCGCTGGTCCTTTGCTTTCTCTATGTGTTGAGAAGTATGCGGGATCTGTCGCACGTTGACAAGTTGATTTTCAAATTTCAAATTCTTTTCCCAAGTCGGGTCAGGCTTCTTTTTGTTGTGCTAGTGTTACTCTCTGTTAATGCCTCGCGCCCAGGACTATATCGCGCGAGAGTCACGCTTCTCTAGAATGTCGTAGTTGTCCAGTTGCTGGTCCTTTGCTTTCATTTGTAGAGAAGTCTGCTTTTGGTTATTGGTCGTGCGTAAAAAAAATAGCACAGTTAAAAATTTTCAAATTCGCCAATCCTCTTCCCAATTCTGGTCAGGCCTCCTTTTTTGGTGCTAGTGTTAATCTTGTCTGCTGCGTGTTGTCTCCAATCGTGCGACTGTTGCTTGATGGTGGGGGACTTGGGAAATATCCTTAAATTCATGAAATCTTGGCCCCCCAAAACCTGGCTTTTTGAATTGGTGGGGTTTTGATGGAAAAGTTACTCGGTGGAAGGAAATCCTAGTTTTTGGTTGGGACGCAAACTCAAATTGCTGAAAGTTGACCTTAGCAAATGGAATGAAGAAGTTTCGGGTCGAGGGAATAGTGTTGTCTGACATTCATGAGCAGGCCAGCCTTTGGTCCGTCGCGAATGAAATCAGCTGGAGACGAATGTCTAGAGACCTGTGGTTGAGGAAATTAGCTGGAAACAAAAAGTCTAGAGATCAGTGGTTGGAGGTGGGAAATAGAAACGCCAACTTTCTTCACAAAATGGCAAGTGCTCATCAATTGCCGAATCACATAAGTAAGATAAGTGTGGATTGGTTGGACTATTCTACGGAATAAGAAGTGGAGTCGGCCGTTATGGATTTTATGAGAAGCTTTTTCAAGAAGGGTCCCAGAGTAGACCTTTTCTGGATAGGCTCAATTTCATTGATATTGACCAGGAGGATAGAGCTTTCTTGCAGCCCTCCTTCAGTGATGAGGAGATGGTGGCAGCTTTGAGAAATATGGTCGGGGATAAGGGCCCAAGTCCACATGTCTTTAGTACTTCATTTTTCCAACATTGTTCGCAGGTGGTTAAGGAGAATGTGATCATGGTGCTTCAGTCTTCCTACGAATGTGGCACTTTTGAGAGATGCCTGAATGCCATGTACTTTTAATATAAATGTATATGTATATATGTTTATAAATTCAAGTACATGTCACATCTAAAATAGTAAACACGATTTAACAACCACAAAACAAGTAACTCAAATAAAAGCCATGCTTAAATCCAGAACAATACGGCACATAGTTCAGAAGAGAGTACTTCGGTACAAAATCTTACAAAGTGATGCAAATAGGGAAAAGAGAAGCGGGTTTCAATGGGTCATCCGTACTACCTGCACTTAGGGCCGTCTGGGATCAATTTTAGGACACACTTTTTTCTATTAAAACAGAAACAATCTCCAAAAACATTTATAATCAAATTCACGCATTACCAGTAACCGTTCGGCAAAAGTTGCAAAACTCTTGTTGAAAACTATGATAAGTGTTTGGGTAAAAACTGTTTTCAATAGTTTTAATGTTAGAAAATGATCAACAATGGTATCCAAGTGATAAATTCTGTTATCGTTTAACCCATGCAAGATTCTCTACATTTTATCAGCAAACTACATTGTGGTTAATTCTCTTAACCCTTTTGTATCATTGTATCCGCTATAAATACTCATAAGAATGATTACTGAAAAAAAAATCAACTAACCAACAATTAAGTTTGTAGTCAAAATAAAAATGTGTATGGAAAAAAAATAGCTCTCTTTTCCCTAAAGGAGCCGTAGAACGAATGGTCTTAAAAGGGCATTCGTTGTCCTTTTGTAAATAATGTGAGGGTAATCTAGTACTTTTCTTTGTCAAACCTGTTTCTCCAAAAGTGTTTAAAACAAGTAACACCGCTTATGGTTTTTATGGTTGTAAACACTTTTTCTATCTTTGACGAGGTGTTTTAAACACTTTCTTTTCTTTCCAAACACTCAACAAACCAGTTTTTTAACAGTTTAAAGAGGCTTGATAACTCCAAAATCAATGCCAAACACCCTTCTGCTGCACTACTAGTTTCATTTGCATCCATTTCTGAAATTGATTAACTAGCAAAAATAATTATCAAATGGAAGCAGCTGAATTTCTTTTGAAAGGGATGAGAAAGACGTCATCATGTCTGAAGAAAAAAAAAATGAAAGATCTGAGAAAGAAAGAAGAAGGGGCACTCAGAGTCTGCAATCCGGTGCAATGCTTAGTCCTCTGTCTCCTTCGTCTTCAGAATCCTCTTGGTTAGGCAGACCTAGCCGCATAAAAAAAGAGATAAATTTTTCGATCTAACTTTAGGGTTTGACATAAAACTAATTTCTAAAGAGGCCCAAGATTTTCCAACTATTACACCCCTGAAATAACTTGAAGTGTTACATTGTGGCCCCGTTCGTGTCAAAACTTCTTCAAGAATTGTCCGATAATTAAAGGAAAAAACGACCGAATATCTCTAAGAGGTTTCTGACTGTTTGACACGTGTCTGGCGGGGTCGGTGAAGTGTGGGGGTGTTGGTAGGTGTTGGACACGATAACTAAACCTATATGACATGTTAATGCTACCTTGGTTTCGTCCTATTAGTTTAGTCGGAAGCATTCTAAAAATTGCTTGGAAGATACTCGCTTGGAGACTAGAGAAAATGATTGCTAGGTTTACATAACGACCCAAAGTGCCTTTATTGTAGGTAGGCAAATTCTTGATGCATTGCTAGGAGTTTGTTTGGATGAAGATTTCCTAAATAACCTGAATTTCAAAATTCCCTCAGTTTAAAATCCCTGTATTTCTGTATCTCCCGGCTTTCCAGATCTGGTGTCATGATAAGGTGTATGAAAATTTTGGTATTTGTGTGTCTTGTGGAGTTGTGGTAAGACATAAAAGACACGGATGACTCTCTTGTTTTGGTAAATCAACTCGCTATTGCTAATTCTACACACCAACTACATTAGTGGCAAAAAGTTATTAGCCTAATATTGCATATAGAGAAAAAATAATGTGAATTTGACATTGTGTAAACTTTTTTTTTTTAGCGCCATGTGTCCAATTGGGAATATAAATGCTATATGCAAAATCACAAATCATGTGAAGGCTTATGATCACCGTCAACCAAAGTTTTGTATTCTCTGAAGTTCGGTTATGGGGCTTGGAGTTAAAGGAATTGGCCATCTCTAATAAAGTACTCTGTAGGAAATGGTTTTTGAGATATATTTGTGAACACGATTCGTTTTGGAGCGAGTATTACTTGAGAAGTTTAGGAAGGAGAATCTTTCTGCTCTCTCAAGGATTTGTCTTTTCTATTACTCCCTCCGTCCCACAAAAATTGATCGTATTTCTTTTTTGGGTCCTCCCACAAAAATTGATCACTTTCCAAATTAAGAAAGATTCTTTAAGTATTTTTACGTACTTACCCTTCTTACACTTTTTTATTCTATTTCTTTCTCTACGTTTAACTCTACACCAACTCATTTTCTCTCTCCTAGCCCACTTTCTTACATTTTCTTACACTTTATTTTATTTCTCTTTCCACATTTAACACTCTACCAACTCATTTTCACTCTCCTAGCCCGCCGCTTTCTTCCCCTCCTCTCTCTAAAGGGTAGAATGGGAAACACATAATATGACTTAAATCCTTAATTTGCGTGCCAAAAAAAAAAGCGATCAATTTATGTGGGACGGAGGGAGTACTTTCTATTGAACCGACCTATGATAAATTAATCGATTTTTGAGTAATATTCATTGACGATTTTCATATTTATGAGACGGGTAAATTGTACACGGCACCCCTGAAGTTTACCTATAATTACACACGACGCCTACTACACAAAACCCGAGCGGTTTGTCATTGTATTGCACAAAACCCGCTTCCGTTAGGGAACCGTCAAAAAAATTTATGGCAAGACAAATTTATTACGATATACCAAAAATTCCCTTAGGTCTTTCATCTTCCTCCTCTTTCTTACTAGAAAAGGCCAGCCATTGCCACCAACGCCCAGCCACCGCCGCCGACCCCAAGTCACTGCTTACACACATACAAAGGCAGATACAAATACCGTTGACAAAACGGAGTCTGTAACCTAATCATCGCCAGCACCTCCTTCACGAGCTGCCTGCTCAGCCCGAACATGAATGCCATGAACCGCCTCTTATCCTCCGTCTTCAAGTATAGCGGTGAGATCACACACCGTATGAGAAGCAGCTTCAAGTCCTCTATACTATCATCCTCGAAATCGAACAGAATAAACGCCTCGCGAAGTGCGTAAACTCTGTGAACATCCACTTTCATCTTCAACGTCAACGACATCGACAGAAAAAACACAGCATTTGTGAAATTAGGGCTTAACTCTTCCTTCCACCACTCCTCACATAAATTCGCAATCTCTGATAATAAAACTGAATCGAATTCGAATACAATTAAATTGTTGTGCAATTCACTGACAGCTGGCAGCAAATCGGCCGGCATTTTTGTGGCTTTCGGTGACTGTCTTTTTGGCATTTTTGTGGTTATTTGCAGTGGAATTGTTTGAGGCGGTGGTTTCAAAGTCGCGCGAGGATTGACGGAGGAGTTTGGTGGGAGGGGACGGAGGTGATTGGGCGGGGACGGAGGTGGTTGAGGTGGAGAGGTGCTTGAATTAGGCGATGGAATTGGAGATGGAGCCGTGGAGGTAGAGGGGGAGGGAGGAGGAGAGGGCGACGGAGGGGGAGAGGCTGTGGACTAGGGCTTCGAGGGAGGGTTTGGCGGATTTCAGGCCTACTTTGGCGGTGGAGGTGAGGAAGTCCTCGGCAGAAGTGTGGAGGGACGAGCGGAGTCACTTCTCTGTTGAAACTGGGGTGTGTGTGTGAGAGTGAGAGTGAGAGAGAGAGAGAGAGAGAGAGAGAGGGGGGGGGGGGGGGGGGGTAAATTTATTTATTTACGAGGGGGTATCACTATCTTCTTTTGTTCTCTTAACTCTGTTAACTGAAAAATAAAAATGTGTATCTTAGTTTAATAAAAATACTTAGTAGGCGCCGTGTGTAGTTTAGGGCAAACCTCAGGGGTGCATTGTTTAATTTACCCTTATGAGACTAAGGAAAGCCAACTAAACGAAAACCTTGGAAGTTGCAAGGAGAAGAAAATGCTGAGAGCACTTATATCCAAAAAAGTCAAGTGACTAATTTTCCTTGTATTACACACTCATTCTTTCTTGTACGTCAGTGGCAAAGACATACTTGGTTTTTCATTGTATTTCATTTCTGGAGTAATATATCTTATGTTAACATGAGTACTTGTAGATTAATTGTGGCAAGCAAAGTAGTATTAGATCTTTCTGTACTATTCTCAATAGCTTGGAAAAACTTAGATAGTCTTTTTATGCCTTCAAGCTTAAACAATGTTTAGTACTTCAATCAACACTTTATTCCTGGAGTAGCAGTGGTCTTTTAATTAGTGTTGTTAACTTTTGAAACTCCGGCTTTATTTCCTGTAAAATGTACCTTTAGTAAAATCTTATTTACGATTAGTAATTCTGGTATGTTGGTGTTTGGGTAGGTGAAATTGGTTCGTTATTTGTATGAGGGAAAAGGTTAATTGTTTTTGTTCTTGTAGATTGTCTACACATCTGTTTGCTTAGCTGATGTTCCAAGTGAACCTTCTGATTTCTTCCCGCTTTTTGTAAATTATCAAGAGCGGTTTTCAGCAGCTGGTCGTACTAGGTATTCCTTGTACTACTTGGCATTCTATTTATTTGCTGGTAATTCAAACAGATTACTGATATTATATTTTCTGTTTTTATTTCCTCTTTCGTGTTACTCAGTGGAGGATTTTTTAAAAGAGAAGGGAGGGCAAAAGATCACGAGGTATTAGGCGCCACCATTTGAGTGCGAAGAACCCTTTATTGCTCAAAGCTGAAGCTGTCCTGGTTAACAAAATAACTACTGATGCAAATTGCTTCTGTCATTTTTCCTTCTTATGTTACTGCTCGTCATTTAGTAGTTATTGCAACAAGTACTGCAGAAGTAATCTTGAAAATCAATGTCGTAACTCATATTACTTTGGAAATCATTGTTGCTAATGTGCATTTCGTAGTTCGCTGGCCAGACAACATGTCACTTGATGCTGGTTTCTCCTCTACTTTGTGCTGGGATCACAACTTACAGCCCATTGAAGTATTTTGGACTTGGCAAGCCAGGTATGCACGTGAAGTAATTGTGGTTGGTCTAGGTGGAGTAGGCCATGTAGCTGTGAAGCTAGCTAAGGCTTTTGGCACTCAGCTCACAGTCATTACTACTAAACCTACCAAGAAACAAGAAGCAATTGAGCATCTTGGTGCCGATTTGTTTTCGGTTAGCAATGACCAAGATCAGATGCAGGTACACCTTCTTTCTTGTTCCTTTTTTTTTTTTTTTTTTTTGTGGTGTTATTTCCTTGTTGGCGAGTTAATTATTGTATCTCGATGGGGATTCTTTGACACGCAATATATTTTGATAGTTCTGCGGAATCTATATAAGCTGCCGTGGACAAAATGGACGGTATTATCGATAGTGTCTGCAGTTCACATGCTCCTACCACTGCTTGGTCTACTAGAGTCCGATGGGTAGCTGGTCCTGCTTGGTTCACCAAAAGCTCTTGAGCTACCAGTGATGCCTATGCTTGCAGGTAGGAATATGGAAAACGTAGCTTGTAAACACTACATTTGCTCGTGTATAGAAGGATTCATGCCTGTTGTCTTCCACAAAATAGTTTAATGGAAGTTCAATTATGAAAGTCAAAGTAGGAGTCGTAGCTAACGGGAAATCTGAAATGGCAGGGAGGAAGATAGTAGCCGGAAGTGGCATTGAGGGGATGAAGGGGAGTCAAAAAATGATTGATCTTTGTGCAAAGCACAACATAATAGCTGATGTTGAGATCATCCGATGGACTACGTGAACGCTGCAATGGATCGCCTCGCCAAAGCTGATGTTAGATACCTGTTTGTCATTGACGTTGGGAACACATCAAAGGCAGCCTCGTCTTAGGATGTGGTTGAATTCTGGTCTTTCAGCTCAGGGATGTGCTTGGGTGGCCGAGTATGATCGCACCAAAAAAAAGGCCCCGGAGGATGTGATGTGTATTGAAAGGATAACGATTGATGACACACTCTAAAATAAGGTGAAGCCAATTGATCGCAAACCCAACATGTAATGGTTTTGATAACAGCTGCATTTAACTTCGATCTAAATATATCTCATGCGAGCTTTCTTGAGCAGACGATTCCAACTGGTCATTACGATTTATCATGATCGTAGCGAGAGATTGGCAGCAATCTAATTGTCATTGTCTAAGCAGTATTAACTTCTAAAAACAAAAAAATTGAAGATGTGCTGATAAATTGCCTTCTTTTAGCTTCGACTTTTTCTATTTGTTTTTCTACATCAGCTTTCTAGTGTTAGTCTCACCAAAAACCAAGTCCAAAAGAGTCTTCTAATCCCAATTTACATCAGCTTTGTTTTGCATAGTCCCAACCCAAAGAAAACATTCAAAGGTATCCTGTTTCAGGCATGGAGCGCTAAGCAGTATAGTTCGCAACTAAAAGTCAAGGGTCCCTGATGTAGAGGACCCAGAACAACTTCCAGAAGTGGCATAAGAAGTCCCACTCGAACCATCGACGGGGGCTTGATTTAGGCACTCTAAGACCAATGACCTCCGCTTATGCAGTTTCATTGAGAATGTAGTTGCGTCTAGAATTACAGGAACCTGCAACATGTCACAAAATTTCGGTTGTAAAAGTTAAAAAAGGGCATAAAAAGATGAAAGTGCTGAACTTCAGTTGCACCAAAAATAAGTTAAAAAAGGGCATAAAAGCTAAGGCTTTTGGCACTCAGCTCGTCATTTAGTAGACTGGAGCTTCGTAGGAAATCCTGATTGGGCCTTCTTTTATTTTTAACTGCAATCAAGAGTAAAAAAGAAAACTAACTCTTGCAAATTAATATGGTGACCAAAGAGTACCAATCGGAATGATCCCAGTAAACAGCTTCTTAGAGTATAATGTTATTACTAGTGTATTAGGTTGTCATATATAGCATCCTCAGATTGCACCTATAGCCTTATACCTAACATAATCGAGAGACAATTTAGCTGCAAGTTTAGGAACCTGGATTTATATTTATAGAATTTATTTCTACTTTTAAAAGAAAAACTTCATCAGGAAACGGTTCTTCTGTGACCACCCTGTGATGTTAAGAGGTCAAAGTTCTTCAACTTTGGGAAACTTATTCACTTCCATCACTATTTTCAGTTCCATTACCTCGATGACCCTCCCTTGAAGCGATTTCTTGCACCTTTTAACCTTCTACACAAAGGCCCCAGCTAGAGATGCAATTCCAGAACCTAAACAACTCCGTTCGAAGCTCAGGTGTGATGAGCAACTCTATTTCTGCGGTCTATGCATGGAAAACATTCTAACTTTAGAATATCGGTTCTGAAAGGTCTTTGGGTGTCTAATCTGGTTAACTGACCAAATTCTTCCTTGTTATTAGCAACTTAAAAAGAACTCCTCTGTATATATGATATTTAATTGTAATTGGTATGTTTCTGTAGTTTTCTTTCGCCACGCCCCACCTCTTGTGTGGGATTGCTCTCACACATCATGCAAAGGCACGGGGCTCCCGAAGATTTAGAATTAGTTCCACAGTCTGAGCTCTCTCCCTCTCCCTCTCTCTCTCAACCCTCTCTCCCACTCGCTTTATTTTTGTCAGGCATGAGATGCATATGTCCATGTGCTATTAATTTTTCTGACTGTCATTTCCATTTTTATATAAGCATCTAAAATTGATGATAATGAAAGTACGCCAAGAAGCAGCTAGTCAAATTTATGAAGTGTAAGGTATTTGAGGACAAAAGTGCTGGCAACTCCATGCTGCAGAAAAGAAGTTAGCTAGCTATTTTACAATTTATAAATGCGGTGATGCTTTATTGTAAGATCTCAAGGGCTTAAGTCTCTCTCTTTCTCCCCTCTCTGCACCCCACCCTTCCTCCCCTCTCTATATATATGCTTGCAGGTGCTCATTTGTAGATTGATTGATAGGCCTTTGCGACCAACCATGCCCAAAGGTTTCTACCATGAAACTCAGATACTATCCTGGGTATGTTCTTATCTGTTGGTTTTGGATCCATATTTTTCTTCACCCCTTACTATATTTTTACATGCTAAGAACGTTTTCATCTCCTTAAAGATGACATGGCTCATGCTGCTTCCCTTTTCACTCACACAGTCTTGATATAGTAGATATTTGAGCAGTGAAGTATCTATGTGGGATATTGTTGTACTAAAAGGTTATGAAAGTAGATTCCCAGGACCTACTTAATTTATTCTACTGCAACTTTCTTTTCATTTGCAGTGGGAAAATTTGGATGACTCTGACTTCAGTAGTTCATCTGCACATATGGTTACTGTAACTGTCCTGAACAAGTCAAATGTCCTTTTATGATGTACCTTTTCTGGTATAATTGTTTCCTATTCACCTCTGGTTGTTGCATACACCTTCTGCAGCTGGGCCAGCAGCCTTGACCAACTCCAGGCTCAATATAAGAAAGCCCAATAGCCTATCAATCAAAAAAATTGGAAGCGACAGAAATTGTAGAAGAAAAGAAAGGACATTGTTAATGAGAGAATCACCAGCATTCAATCACTCTGCTTATCTTTTGACGAATAATTCATTTTTTTCCTTTTTTTGGCTACATGTAAAAACCCTAACAACAATTTACTCCGTCTGTCCAGAGTATTCAATCACATTTGACTTGCACACAGTTTAAGAAAGTCATCAAATTTCCTCTACTTTCATCTTTACCCTTCATCTCTTTTCCAGTTTTCTTTCTCCTTCTCTGCATCTCTTCCGTCTGCCACCCACCCTCTGAATTCTCAAGCCCATCTTCTCGCTCTCTGGACATGAAAATATACGCACACACATATGTACATGTCTAAGTACACATCAAAAGCGTAAATATATATCCTCTCTCTGTAATGCACAATCTGATCTGACCCATCGTCGAGTTGTTAAGTCGCCTCCAACTTCAATGGCAAAAATCAAACAAAGATTTGGCAGTATTCCAGCGACAACAAACCACTCTACTCACAAACAAATAAGAAAAACAAGGCATCCAAAGCTCCTGCATTAGGCTGATTGTATGCCTCAAAGCCACTCGCTCGCGTATTTAAAAGCCCGACCACGCCTAGTCAAATGCCGATAACAGTAAGTAGCCACTCACTCGCCTAGTCGAACGCCGGAAGCACGCCTAGTCCAATGCCCAATCACACCTATTTGAAAGCCTTAGCAGTAAAAGGTTTCTTTTCAGATCAGTTCCATTGTCAGAGGATTGTCATTGCCACAATGGTTTAATCCAGATTCGATGACGAGGTTGATGGATATGTGGTTAACCAGGATGGATTTTCCCTGCTCAGTCCATGTTGGAATTTGTGTACTGGTTAAGGAAGACGTGGTGGTGGTAGGAAGGGGTCGGCGACCAGTGGCGGACCTTCTGCCTGACCGGGGGGTGCCAAGGCCACCCCCAGATTTTGGGACTTTCCTGCACGTGCTGACAAGAGAAAGAGCTCACAAGAGATAAATGGATGTGTAAACAATCAAATTATATATGTTGTGAAAACATTTGTCAAATCTGAATTTTTACTCAAAAAGAGGTTAATTTTTTACATATATATGTATGTATGTTGCTTTGTCCTTGCCATTTTTTTTTAACTTTTAAAAAGATAAACCAGGTCACGAAAGTATACCCTCGTGCGTAGTGTCCTTGTCCTCGCTACATGGTTCTCGTCTTGACTGTTCTTTTTATTCTTATATTTTTGCGCAGCCATTAACTCATCCATAAAGTAGCAAATTTAGTTAGAGGCAATTAAAATTTTTTTAATCATTTTTGGGCCCCCCTTGATCAACATTTTGGATCCGCCTCTGTCGGCAACGGCGGTGGTCGTATCGTGGAGGGATCAGGTGGATGGTGAGAGCTTGAGAGGGGAGGGGTATGAGTTTGGATGAAAAACAGATAGAATGGGTTTGGTTGGGGAGGGAGCGAGAGAGAGAGAGAGAGAGCCCAACAAAAAAAGACTGGTATACATCTCATTCCTGAAAAGCAAGCAAGCAGTTGGGACTCGGCCAGAATATAGCGGTCAGCTCGGCTAACAGAACAGCACTGAGCATCTGCAAACCTGGGAAACATCATCCGTAAAACGAATTTTCGCTTGACTGCCTTCTTAGTTGTATGATTCAGATCATTTATACTTTATACTTTATACTTACTGTTGCACATCCAAGCCTGTGCAATTACCCACTGCCACATGACCTGAGCTTGGTCAGTTACATACCTCTTTCTAAGTTTATATCTCATATTAATAAGGTTATCCTATTCTCCCATCTGTGTGCAGGTTTTGAGCTATGATGGCTTGCATTCTCCAGATTCTTTGGCAGTCACAGCGGCTGGCATTGCAGTGTAAGTTGGTTGTCTTTGCTCCCGTGTACATAGACTTGCATATACCATTAATCTTTTCAGATACTCATTCTAGACCACAAAATTTTGAATACGACAGAGCTCTTTCAGAACTGCCAAACTCAAAAGCTATTGCAGGAGTTCGAGTTGGTCTTGTTGGTGATAAATTTATTGTGAACCCAACAACCAAAGAGATGGAAGAGTCAAAGTTAGATATGTTACTAGCAGGCACAGACAGTGCAGTATTAATGATTGAGGTAACTCCTTTCGCCTACCTTCTGGGCACGAGCTCATGGATACGGTTCCCGAAGCACGAATACCATTGTGTTGTCAATCATATCTTTTTAATCCCCATCATCTGAAAAGTGATCTCAATGTTGTCTGCAAATTGATTAATCAATTGTTCGAGCAGTCATGACATTATACCTATGATATAGTTGCAAAGCTTAGAGCAAATAGGAAAGTAACTCAGGACCAGAATAACATAATTTATGGACTACTCAAAACACAAACTATCTCACATTGAGCCGGTGCTTACCTCTTAGCTCTTTGGATTTCCACGCCTTTCATTTGTGTTTGGACTATAATGAGGTCCTTCATTCAGAAGCTTGGGAACTTTATGTTGGTATGATTCCGTTTCTTTTTGTTTCACCTACCAATCTGAAACCTCCTGTGCTTCATGTTTGAGCATTAGAAGTGAGACATTTGATGGTGATGTTTGTGATTATTAAACTCAGTACCTTCGGGTTGAGGAAGTAAAGTGTTCCGTGCATGAAATTGTCCATTCAATGACTAACGGAAAATGAAGAATGACTAAAGTGACCTTTCTATACGTCACTTCCAATTTATAACAATTAAAAGGTTGGACTCAATCCACACCCCTCTAGTGTAAGAGTTTCAAATTAACCCACTGCACACACGTTTGTACCTGCATTTTTCTTAACAAGCAATCTCTCTAACTTAGTCATAGAGAAGGGTTGGAGTGATAAAGAGAACAAAGGAAGAACAATGATCCCTATGTTGTGTGTAAATCTCGTCATCAATATCTCGACTACTCATTATATCAATCCTATATTATAAGGGGCAACGCCAACAAACATGTACGAAAATGATGTAAGGTTGCGAAATTATAAAAGAACTCATGGAACTGGGGTTGTGTATAGAAATGAAGTCTCCTTTCCAGCCTGTCAATTCCTCTACCTATGTCCTCTATGAGCCTACTTAGATTTATTCCTTAGGTGGTCGGGATTCTTCGGGTCAAGCCTAAGGTGCTTGACGTGTTGATGTCTTCAAAACAGGAAGAGGTGAAAGAGAAGACTTGAAATTCTTGTCTAGTTACCATTTTTGTAGCATTGTTGGGGTGAAGAAATAAGAGGTGTTTTAAGTCGGAAGAATTTTCTATTGCCAACTTAAGGTGCAATATTGTCATAAAAGAAAGCTTAAGATGCAAATTTTCAGTCTTAGTACTTGGTCAAAGGTCTCTGATCAACTTTTTGGGCAGCTTCTTTGTGTATAAGAAAGCTGATTATGTGGAGCAGGGATTTTGCTGTCTAACAATGTTCTATATACTACATCTCATATAACGGTCTGTAAGAAAATTATTCAAGTGAATAGCTGAAACTAGTACAATAGAGAGATTCATATATCTGGTTCCAGTACCTACAGTGCTTTAGTGTTTCAATGCATTAAGGTCATGATTCTAGTTGATGTTGAATTTTGGCAATGACGTGAATTGCTGCATCATGTAATACGTCATATTCTTCAGTTAAACTTATCTGGTAGGTTGCCGTCCTTAGCATTGGTGAACAGGCCATATGTGGCTCTTTATGTTATGAGTAATGAACAGTTTTGTGGAACTAACAAATTCTTTTTTTTCGAGATATTTTCTTAAACAAACTAAGAAGATGTGAGTCGGTGTTATCTGGCTGTATACATGTTGCCAAGTCATTGCAGGAAATAAATAAGCCCCATCTTCGGGGCTTGCGCTATTATCTTTTTTGCTGCAGTTAAGTGAAGTACACTTCAAAGAATAATACTCTTAATTTCTTTTGTTAGTTGTGGATGTATTCAGATCAACTATGGATCTTCTCGTCATTTCTAGTCTTTGATGTTACTGAACTTCTTCATTGTAGGGTTATTGTGATTTTCTTCCAGAAGAAAAGTTGCTTCAAGCAGTGGAAGTTGGGCAGGTTGGTTATTGCAATTAACAATGCTTGTGTTTTCGCTTTCATGTTCTTACTTTCTTCAGTGTTCAAACCCTTTTTGGTGTAGCGCTGTTAGACCTCGTATCTCGGTTTTAATATTTCTCATAATGTTGGAGAAAGTGAAATATAGGATTTTTTTACTTGGAAATTTCTATAGGTCCGATAATCAGGTTATGAACTTCCTTCATAATTACAAGTACCAATAATAATAATAATAAAGTAATAAAAGTTCATCATATTTTCTTTGTAGAGGTTGAAATCTACTGGGGGTTATTACTCCTCTCTCTTTCCCAACTCTCTGTTTGCGTACGTGTGTGTGTTCTCTTTCTTTATCTCCCTTTCTTTCACCCCTCCCCGCTGATACACTTGTGACAAATGTTGTCCAGAACCAAGAAAGTTATGTGTTGCCGGGGGTGCCAGGATTAGTGATGTGGTACAGGTGGGGATAGATTTGGGGAGTAGAGCTTCCAGAGGAGGGACAGACAGAAATGTGAGATAACTCTCAGAGGAGGGAGAAACAGAACAGGAATCAACTACTAATTAACTTAGTACATGAATGGTCCTTATTTGGGACAATTCAAAAAACACTAAAATGCGAAGTTAATTAAATACTAATCTAGAAATCTCGGAAAAATGAGTGGGATTCCTCAGTCAGAGGGGACTAAATCAAATCTCACAATTCATTACATCTAAATCTAGTTCATCGGTTCTAATATATTTCAAGCCCGTCCCCATTTGTGCCTACGCTTGTCATTGATCTGTGTACTCTTTCGTGGTGCATTCAGCCCATCTGGATTCCCATCATCTCTCCTCCGCTGAGAAAAGGTCTTCTCCGAAGAGATGAAGTGATGGTACTGCTTGGCAGAATAGGAAGCCCAGGATGAGGTCTAATTGATGAAGTAGCTGTCAGAACGCCAATAGAGAACAATAGCGGTCCGCTCAAGAACATAAAACACTCTCACCCACAATCATCATAGTCATCGGCGCATAGAGCTGAAAACCTCGAGCTGATGCAGATGACGGAACCAAAAACCCGTATGTATACCTGCAGACACAATAGGAAAAGATTTTTGTTTGAAAACTATGCTAGAATATCTTCCAAATAGCCCATAATCCACTGATTAAAACAACAAGCTTCCCACTTAGCGTTAACATCATGACTGTTTCGTTGGTTTCTGCTGATAAATTGAGATCCCCCCCCCCCCCCCCCCCCCCCCCCAAAAAAAAAAAAAACCCCTCTGCTTTTCTAGTTGAGTTCAAAATCATCACCCAGGCTATGCTGTTGCTGTTATAATCATCTTTAGAAGTATTTTTACCTACTATAGTTTGTTAAGCAGTCTAGATAAATGTTGAGATCATAATCTACATGCGACTAAACTTCTGATTCTATATAATTTCAGGATGCTGTACGGACCATTTGCAATGAACTAGAGACTTTGGTTAAGAAGTGCGGGAAACCAAAAATGGTTGATGCTATCAGATTATCTCCTCCTGAACTGTATAAACACATTGAAGTATGCATATGGATCTTGCATCGTTCTCCCTATCCTGCATTGGAATCCGTGATTCCTAAAGCATTTTCCTTCACTATTGTATACCCGTGCAGATGCTCTAATGTATGTTCCTTATAGTCATAGTTGCCAAAATATGAGATACATATTGTGTATCAAAATCCGAATTTTGCATACTGCGTATCATAATGCATATTGTTTATATCCAGTCAGTATTTCAGAGTTGAAGGAAATAGTATTTAAACATTTTAAAAGCAGCATAAGTTAGAGAATAAACAATTTTGCCTTATATGTAGTCAAATACTTAGTTGCATGAAGTGGGAGGGGGGTGAGAGCAAGAACGGGAGCGGGGGAGCGTAAGCAGCTAGAAGAATCTAGGTTGGGAGCGGCTTAAATAAATAATTGTGTAAAGAGTATAACCATTTGTTCAATATATGTTATACTTAATTATGTTGTACACACTTTTTTCCTTGAAATACCATAAGCAACAGTGAATTGTTACTTATTACTTGTCACATCAAGTGGCTACCAGCTACTTGCCTTTAGAAATAACAAAGGTAAAAGTTATTTTGCTGCTGTTGTTCACTTCTCGAGACATTTCTAGACGGCACATTTCCCATTTAATAAGGTTAGACATGGGAGGGATGGGGGGAGGGTTTCAAGAGATAAGCGTCACCTTATCAGGAGTTCCTGCTACTAAGGTCTAGTACCCCTATTACGTGGTCAGTGCTTTGAAGACACGTTGTTTTTGGTTGTAATAGTACAGATCAAAAACACTAAAATGTGCCTAGTCCCTTTGCCATATGAATGAGATACAATGTCAGTTTAGATTAGAACGCCATAATGTATCCTTATTTCCATCTGTCATTTTGTATTCTTAAATATGTATCAGATGTCATTAGATACTGACAACTATGCTTATAACGGCAGCGAGCTGAAGTATGTTTACATTAAAACCGCAGTCGCGAATGACAAGTGTAAATGAATATGATAAGGACATACTCTCTGTTTTCCTCTTTCTCTAAGACAAGTGTAAATGAATATGATAAGGACATACTTTCTGTTTTCCTCTTTCTCTAAGGTGGGATACACTGGCTTTAACCTTGTGATATGGTTGCTGACTCCCGAATGCAAGAAGAGTTTCCTACACTACATTTTTGTCAACTTAGCTAAGTGTAAGCAATTCTTATGGTTTGATTGCTTAATGTGCTAAGAAACTAGTTCCTGAGGAAAAGCCACCGATGTTTTGTGCTCACGGTGGTAATGCACAGAACTAAGTACAGTCTTACTAGGTTGTGGTTGCATGGAGGTGGTGTGGGTGAAGCTAACTATTACCTCCAAAGTGTGGGGTAGAACTAAAGGGTATCTGTTGGATATTCACCTAGTTTCATATCCAGTGTATTTTGCTACACAGTGAGTGTATAAAGAGGACTTCATTTTGAATATCAACTTCCTTTGGTGCCTAAGATTGAGCTATTAGACGACCCGGCAATTGCTTGAATTTCGTGTTTTAAAGCTCGTGTGGAATAGGTTGTGCCATCTGTTGAAATATGAAGAAGATCAGGCCATTGACCCGTATGATTTGCAAAATCATGTCAAGCCGGATAATTAGCAAATCATGTCAAGTCAATGATTCAGTTTGGTTTTATTAGGAAGGTAGATCTGTTATTATTGACTAATTCAATAAAGGAGATCCCTTGATATAAGGGATTCGATTAGGCCTAGTTTAGAGGGATTTCATACCTTATTTGGTGGTATGTTTTCCTATATAAAGGCTGTGTAACTTATTCAGCATATTGCAATGGAGAATGAATTCAGTTTCTTCCATTTCTTTCTTCTCTGAAAAACTACATGGTATCAGAGCAATCTTAAGTTATTTCCTATGGTCAAAATGGCCATGACTGCAGCATGGAGATCCTTGGATTCCTCTGCGACAACAAGTTCAACACTTGGTGGGACACTCAGACCAACCATGGCTCACGGAGGAGACCACCTCTCACAGCTTTCCTTCCAACTTACCTCCCATAAACTGACCGGGAAGAACTACCTCGAATGGGCCCAGTCCGTGAAGTTGGTGATTGATGGTAGGGGCAAGCTTGGACATCTTATCGGAGACGTGAGACAACTAGCAGCAGGCGATCCTTCCCTGAGCGCGTGGCGATCTAAAAAATCCTTAATCATTGCGTGGTTGATCAACTCCATGGAGCCAACCATAGGTAAACCATATCTCTTCCTTCCCACTGCAAAAGATGTTGGGGAAGCCGTGCGTGAGACTTACTCTGATGTTGAAAACTCTTCACAAATTTTCGAATTGAAAACTAAAATGTGGAAGTCTAAACAAGGAGAGAGTGAGGTTACCGTTTATTACAATGAGATAGTTTCTTTATGGCAGGAATTAGATCAATGTTACAATGATGAGTGGGATTGTCCAAGTGACAGTGTAAAAGTCATGGAAAAGGAGGAGTGTAACCGAGTGTATCTATATTTAGCGGGTTTCAATTGTGATTTTGATGAGGTTCGGTCTTGGATTCTTGGGAAAAAACCTTTGCCCTCCCTTCGTGAAGCCTTTTCTGAAATTAGGTGGGAGGAAACTAGACGGAAGGTTATGTTAACCAACCTGAACCCAAAACCTGCAGTAGATGTAGAGAATTCTACTCTAGTTGTAAAGGGGAATGAATATGATAATGACAAGAAAAAAAGGCCTTGGTGTGATCATTGCAAAAAATCTTGGCATACAAGGGAGACTTGTTAGAAGATTCATGGGAAGCCCCCTAACTGGAAGAAGAAAAATGGTTATGATAACCGTGCCTTTCAAGTGTCTAATGAAGGAAATAAGGGGGAGCAAAGTACTCATGAAGCGTCCCCATTTACAAAGGAATTGCTAGAGCACTTGTACATACTTTTTCAATCTCCACATTTTCAAGTAAACCCCTCTTGTTCTTTGGCTCAGAAAGGTAACTTTGTCTCTGCTCTTCTTAGCATCATTCCTAATCAAAATAACTCTTGGATCATAGATTCGGGAGCAACAGATCATATGACAAGTTGCTCCCATCTTTTCCCTACGTATACTCCTTGTGCAGGGAACAAAAAGATCAAGATTGCCGATGGGTCCCTCTTAGCAATTGCTGGGACTGGATCCATTGTGTTATCTCCATCTATAACTCTGCATAATGTTCTTCATGTTCCTAAACTCTCTTGTAATCTTTTGTCAATTAGTAAAGACTAATGATCTCAAGTGTTAAGCTAATTTCTACTCTACTCGATGTGAGTTTCAGGAAATTGTCTCGGGGAGGATGATTGGCAGTGCAAGATTAAGTGGTGGCCTCTATTTCTTTAAAGATGGAACTAACTCTGGAAAACATGTTCAAAGTATCTGTCTTAAATCTGTTTTTGATTCTAGTGATGTTATGCTTTGGCACTATAGATTAGGACATCCAAGTTTTTATTATCTAAAACACCTGTTTCCTAGTCTATTTAAAAATAAAAGTCCATCTTCGTTTCAATGTGAAAGTTGTGAATTGGCTAAGCATCATCGTTCATTTTTCCCTTCAAGGCCATATCAAGCTTCAAAACCGTTTATGCTAATCCGTAGTGATGTTTGGGGACCATCTAGGGTTTCAACAACTTTTGAAAAAAAAAATGGTTTGTTAACTTTATTGATGGTCATACACGTGTAAGTTGGGTGTACTTATTAAGGGATAAATCTGAAGTGGAAAAGGTGTTCAAGATTTTCTACACAATGGTAGAGACCCAATTTCAAGAAAACATTAAGGTGTTTAGAAGTGATAATGGTAGAGAATTTTTTAACAAAGTTTTAGGAGATTTCTTCTTGGAAAAAGGTATAATACATCAAAGCTCTTGTAACGACACACCCCAACAAAATGGCATCGCTGAGCGAAAGAACCGACATTTTTTGGAAGTTACTAGGGCGTTGTTGTTTACAAATAGGGTTCCTAAGTATCTTTGGGGTGAAGCTCTTTTAACTGCCACATATCTTATAAATCGTATGCCTACAAAGGTTTTAGACTTTCAAACACCTCTAAGTGTTCTAAAAGTCAGTTTTCCCACATCTAGGTTGACTTCTGACTTACTGTTGAAAGTATTAGGTTGTAGTGCCTTTATTCATGTACATGATCAAAATCGTGGGAAATTAGATCTTCGAGCACGGAAATGTGTATTTGTAGGCTATGCTCCAGCTCAAAAAGGATACAAATGTTATGATCCGTGTTCTAAAAAGATGTTTGTCACAATGAATGTCACTTTTTTGAGTCTAAACCGTTTTTTAACACTCATCTTCAAGGGGAGAATAAAGATGAAGATTCGGAGTTTTTTTATTCTCGACCTACAGTATCTCCCGAAATCATCACCATGGCTGATGGTCCAAACTTTTTAATAAACACCGAACTCAGTGGTTTAAATAATGAAAACTTAGATCCAAAATCCATAGGGCTATCTCATGATATTGATGGGAACAAAAATGAAGGATCAACAGGTACAAAAGAACTTCTTGTTTATTGAGGAGGAAACAGATTCAAAGAAATGAGACCGATGCTTCACAGTACTGTCAAGATTCTGTACCACAGACCATTCAAACTCCATTGAAGCTACAGGTGATACTCATACTAACCCCATTCACTTGAATTTACCTAGCTCTGAGTCATCTCAGTCTGAGTCTAGTATGTCTAACCTTGATAAACCCATTGCTCATCGTAAAGGTATCAGAAAGTGTGTCAAGTACCCAATGTCAAACTTTGTGTCCTATAAAAACCTGTCACCCATGTTTTTTTCATTTACCTCACATTTGTCTAGTGTGGAGATTCCACAGACTGTACAGGATGCTTTACAAGTTCCTGAGTGGAGGGAGGCTATTCTTGAAGAAATGAGGGCCCTTGAGAAGAATGGGACATGGGAGGTAATGGAGCTGCCAAAGGAAAAGAAGACTGTTGGCTGCAAATGGGTATTCAAGACGAAATACAGATCAGATGGATCTCTTGAGCGGTACAAGGCACGTCTGTGGCTAAGGGTTTCACACAAACATATGGTATTGATTATCTAGAAACCATTGCACTTGTGGCAAAGTTGAATACAATGATAGTGCTGCTGTCAATTGCAGCAAATCTGGATTGGCCCTTACAACGATTAGATGTGAAAAATGCATTTCTTAAAGGTATGTAAACTGAAAAAGTCTCTGTATGGACTGAAACAATCACCAAGAGCCTGGTTCAAACGGCTCACACAAGTTGTCAAGAGACAAGGATATATTTAGGGACATGCAGATCACACTATGTTCACAAGACATTCGACTGATGGGAAGACAGCCATTCTCATAGTCTATGTTGATGATATCATTCTAACTGGGGATGCCATAGCGGAGATGGAGTGGTTGAAACAATGCCTAGCCTCCGAGTTTGAAATTAAAGACTTGGGATCACTCAAGTTTTTTCTCGGAATGGAGATAGCTCGATGAAGGAAAGGCATTGCAGTGTCATAAAGGAAGTACGTACTTGATCTACTTAAAAAGACTGGTATGAGTGGGTGTTGTCCTGTAGAAACACCAATTGATCCGAACCAGAAACTCCGAGACAACAAGGGAGATCCAGTAAATACATCTCGGTACCAGAAACTAGTTGGGAAGTTGATTTACTTGTCACATACAAGGCCCGACATTGCATTTGCGGTAAGTCTGATAAGTCAATTCATGCATTCTCCTCATGAAGAGCATCTTGAAGCAGTCTACCGCATCCTGAGATACTTAAAAAGTTCTCCAGGAAAAGGACTATTCTTCAGAAAGAACGAATAACGAAATCTTGAAGCATACACAGATGCAGACTGGGCAGGATCAGTTACAGATAGGAAGTCGACATCAGGATATTGCACTTTTTTGTATGGGGAAACCTAGTAACATGGTGAAGCAAGAAACAAAGTGTGGTGGCTCGTAGCAGTGCCGAGGCAGAATATAGAGCGATGGCTCATAGGATTTGTGAGATGATGTGGCTAAAACGAGTTTTGGAAGAACTAAGAAGACCGGTGACCATGCCTATGAAGTTGTACTGCGACAACAAGGCAGCCATTAACATCGCAAATAATCCGGTTCAACATGACAAAACAAAGCATGCCGAGATTGACAGGCACTTCATAAAAGAGAAAATTGAAGCAGGAACTGTATGTATGCCGTTTGTTCCGACATCACAACAAGTTGCAGATATTCTCACAAAGGGACTGTTTACGCCTAACTATGAGTTTCTTATTAGCAAGTTGGGCACGATAGATATCTATGCACCAACTTGAGGGGGAATGTTGAAATATGAAGAAGATCAGGCCATTGACCCGTATGATTTGCAAAATCATGTCAAGCCGGATAATTAGCAAATCATGTCAAGTCAATGATTCAGTTTGGTTTTATTAGGAAGGTAGATCTGTTATTATTGTCTAATTCAATAAAGGAGATCCCTTGATATAAGGGATTCGATTAGGCCTAGTTTAGAGGGATTTCATACCTTATTTGGTGGTATGTTTTCCTATAAAGGCTGTGTAACTTAATCAGCATATTGCAATGGAGAATGAATTCAGTTTCTTCCATGTCTTTCTTCTCTGAAAAACTACAATCAAAACATCAAACTGGATAAATTTATTCCTGCGGTTCTAATTAGTGGCAGCTTTATCATAACTGCAGTTTGCTGATTATGTACACTTGTGTTAGAATACACTGTGTGAAGGAATTGTGGGTAACGTTTCTTCCACTGAGATTTTATTGTCCCTCCATATCGGCTACTGTTTTGGTGTGGTCCTTTTTTTTTTTATGTTGAGTCAATTTATCACATGTCAACTAAATGTTTTAGATGGCTCTATAGCTGTACAAGTAAGACTGATGGAGCAATTTTTTAGCATACCGAGGGCAGATATAGATGTTTCTAAGTCCTTTTGTTATTCATATATACTCAAAATCCTTTTGTTATCAAATGTTATGCTTAGTTTTAGTCACATCCAGAAGGTTTCAGGATATAGAAATCCTGTAATTAGTAGGAAAGGTCCCTTTTGTTTTCTGTATATAAACAAGCATTGTAGGAACTATTAAGGAGAGTTGAGCAATTTGCTTTCTCTTATTCAATCGTAAGACCACTGATTTTTCTTAGAGGTGAGACTCCTAGAAGGCCTTAGTGAGACTAGCCCTAAATTAGCCAATTAAGCGCATCCTTTTTGTTTCTAAACCCTAATCCTAGCTTCTCAGCTCAATATCCTATTAGCCTAAGCCCTAGCTCACCATCCTTGATTGTAGAACAGCCTTAAATACCCCGTATTAGGGTCCGTCCTACATCAACATGTTTTTTCCGTCCCGTAGTCATTTAGTTATATACAAAAGAGGCAAATACAACTGAAGTACGTTGTGCTTACGCTGCACAACTGAAACGTACCTAGTGCAAGTTTTAGTTTGACACTTTGTTCTCCCTACCAGTTCCTTTTTCTAATATAGTAATCGTTCAAACTCCTATCTCCATTCATCCTTGTTGGAAGTTTCCTTTTGACTGCAAAAATAGTCGCTCTTTATACATTTTGGAATGTTGGTATCTATCATTTTCAGGAAATTTCTGGTACTGATTTGGTGAAAGTTCTACAAATCAAGAACAAGATACCAAGAAGAAAGGCACTATCTTCTTTGGAAGAAAAAGTCATAACAATACTTTCAGAAGACGGGTATGTCTGCAAGAATGAAGGTTTTGTAACTGCTGAAACAGCACCAGATTTGTTTGAGGATGAAGACGAGGATGAAGAGGTGGTTGTGGATGGCGAAATTGATGAAGGGGAAGTTCACATCAAGCCGGTTTCACGAAAATCCATTCCGCTGGTAACCTGCAGCTCTTTTCTTAACTTTATGGGAGAAATGCCAAAGTGTCCCCCAAGAATCTCCTTAAATTCAGTGAAACTAAAAAAAAAATATCGCTTAACTAAAGAGCTTAGTTCCTAATCTGTTATAAACAAAACCAAAATCATCACTTCTCCGCCAAAAACTGTTAAAAATTTTCATTAGTTGGACTTAAAGCCCTTGTTTTGGTGAATGATTAAATTACAAACATGAATTGTATATTTTCTGGTCATGAGAAAAAAGCACCTGTTCAGTAAAATGGAAAGATGTCATGTTACCCATGATCATTTTTCAACCATGCAACCATGGATTTATTATGGTAACCTTCTTGTGAGTCAATTTGTCAATGCCTAAATCTCCTAAAGAATAACTTGATTGAACTGCATCACCATTGATCAAAAGCAAAAGAATTTTCATCCCTCTAATCAACGAGATTTTCATGGAACGAGGTCATGCTAGATTGAATGCTCTACTATGGTGGATAACTATAAACATAGAAGTTCATTCACTCATATAGTGTTTCTCATTTTCATTTTTGGTGAGTTGTTAGTCCAAATGCCTAACTTTTTTTATGGAATTGGCAGTAAGAATTTTTCAAGTAGTCCTACTTTTTTGGAGTTCTTGGATTGAACAAATCATTGTAGAGACTTTTAAATATCTTTCCTAATTCAATTCTTGTTTTTTTATTTTGCTTATTTGATTATGTTATTTCATCTTACTGCAAATTTCTTGCCTGGTTGTGTTTGAGGTTTATAATAGCTGAATGTTCTAGAAAGTTCTTGTTTTTTAGTGGTGTTTTAGATCGAGTATAAGTTGTGATCTTATAGCATCCATGAACTGAAAAATTGCAAAGTGTGTGCTGATATCTCGTGGGTGCCAATTAATCTGGAAGGTTGTTGGAGTCATGTCTTGAAACCTTAGTATGTTAGGTCAATAGAAGAGCCCTGATGACTTATCGGCCACCAAAGGCAGCATGAAAGCTGACCCGTTCGTGCCTCATCAAACTCGTTATGTATCGGAGTGGAGGGCTTGCTTTTGGAGCTCAGGGGGAGATATGATGGTTATGCTCTTTATCCATCTAGTGTGTTGACAGGGTTCGTATGAATACTATGCTGCTGTTTTTAAAGGTACAGTTAAAAGCTCTCACAGATTTGTTATAAATACATATTAAGCAGCAACAATGAAATGTGACCATAGCATTTATTGGTGGACAGCACAGCATACCTCTCAGAATCAATGCCCATCTCATGGTAAACAAAAACCTATTTTATATTGGAAGGTCTTATCAACCCACGCTACCTTAAAAGTAGTGTTTGTAGATCTGGCTTAAACTTCATCATAGCACATGAACATGCTCTTAAAGAGCTTATCAACGCGCTTCAGAATGGTTCGTGTAATGCTTGTCGTGTCTCCATGATTTCTAGCTACACGAGTTGAAAGTATGCACCCGAAGGCTGTTAACCTCCTATGTCGACTGCTGTAGTCTTCCAACAGTTCAACTTGCTGAACAAGAACGTGCTGATGGTTCTTCAAGCAACCAGTTTATGCTTGAGGTACAGTAGAGACAGTGAGGGGCAATCTGCCTTGTTTTGTATGGCCCTCTTAGCACTAACCCCGCAATTGCGGTTGTTATTACCCCTAAAAGCAACAGGGAAGAGTTGGCTATTCCAACCGTCACTGTCCTTTGGTTGCCGATGAATTTCTCAATCTCTGATGTTTTGTTGTAGGTTTCCTCCAATGCCTCAGGGAAGTCTTGATTGACTGACTTCGTTTCTTAACCTTTTACTAACCTTGTTGACTGTTACTCAGGATATTTCGTCAGAAGTTTCTCTATTGTTTAAGCGTTCTCCTCAACTTGATGCATTTTTATCATATTTCATTTCTTAAAGTTTGTGTGAAGGTATTTGTCTTGGTGTGTGTGACTGTGTTCTCATCTATTCTACAAGGTGATTGGTATCCCCTTAATGCTTTAAGTTTCTTTCGGTACCTGTCAATATCACCTTGCAGGGACAATTGTCTATTTTTAGCAAATTGCACGTGATGTGGTCGTAATTATTAGGTTGGCTCCTGGACTAGTCGTGGTGATATTTCGCGGGAAAATGCCTTGCCATCTTTCCTACTACCTATCTGTGCTCCAATTGGCCCAAGTCGTGTTACCTGTATCATAAGGCCCCGCCTCATATATGTCCTCCAAATTCTTGAGTGAGACATTTAGGATCTACTACTTGGAGGGAGTTTATAACTGGGCAAAAATATTCTACCAGTATTCTCACTAAAGGACTTCTAATTGTAGAATGGCTTGTGCTTTTGCATTAGTGCCCGTGGTCTCTTTTTGGGCTTTAGGCATTACCTAAAAGTAAAGTCTCTAACGTGAGAACGTGGAAGTAAATCTGGAAGAAAGGGATGGTCTGAACGGAAAATTTTTGGATCCAAAGGGACTATGGTGAGTAGTGACTAATATATTAAGCTCATTACATGTCCAGGGGAAATAGCGGCAATCAGTGCTACTCTATTGGCTCCCATATGCTCTAAACTCCTTGGTGCAGAACCAGATAGAGAAGGAGAAGGGAAAAAAAGGGATATGGAGAAGGGAGAATATTTTAGATGAAGAGTCCAATAGTCAATATTTACTTTATGTTAAGACTTCCAGTACTAAATACCCTGTGATTGATTAAGCAAATTCTTTTATACACCTACAAGATAGTTCAATCTTCAATTCATTCATTTGACGAGAGATCCTCCACTGCCTAAGATTGACATCACTTTATCTCCCAGGCAGATCAAGAAAGGCAGTTTTGGTCCACAGGATAGTGTTATCATGGCCCTTTAACACTGTGGTCTTGATTTTCATTACTTGCTTTGTTCAAGCGCTTCGACGTTGCAAAGACTTTTAGTCGTTGCTTTCTGGTCATGCGATTAGTTAAATGTGTGTAGCATAGTGTTTTAGTATCGTCTTCTTTTTCTTTGTAGCCAAAAGTAGGACCGTAATTGCCTTAATTCTCACTGATAAAATACTGGTTGTATAGCTTCTACTTAGCTTCGAATTTGAGTTATATGAATTGGTCAATGAATTTTGCATGCTTATACTACTATCTCTCTTTCAGGGCTTATGACATAATTAAACTAAACCATCTATTTGTTTCCTGTAGCTGTTCTCGGAGTTAGATGTGAAGTTGGTGTTTAAGGATGTTACATCCAAGTACCTGCGGAAACGTATTGTGGAGGTATAAGTGCTTGAATTCCAGTGGGCATTGTGCTCCCTTTTTTCCCCTCAAAAAGTTGTGATGGTTTTTTCTTTTCATTTCATATTTTGGGATAACAAGTTTGTGATCTCTTGTGAAAATGAAGTCGGATGGGGTCAAAACCGTTAATGAGGTTTTAGGAGCCTTTTTAGTGAATATGCTGATTCGATTTCCATGCAATGTCACTAGATTAGTAATTACTGGTGTAGTTGTATTTTGTGTTTGATGGAGGTTACTGAGTTTGCTCTTCAATGATTTAGTGAAACTGAAGAACGAAACCAAACCTTAAAAATGTGACTTTAGATGGTTAAAAACTGATAAAGCGGGGATTGTTGTCTTAAATACGTAATACTGGATATATTCTGAAGCATATACGATGAGTAGTGAGCACACTAGCGTACTGGCTATTTGGGAGGCCGAAAGCTGCTGGAGCAGTTTTATATCCTTGTGATTAGGCAAGGCTGTCCCTTTTCCTTTCCTGCATCTTATTTGAATTTTTTTACGCTGAGCTGGGGAATGGGTGTTTTTCTTTGTGTGGCACTCTGTGCTGGAGTATATTACACTAGGCCAAATATTTCTGCCTTCATGTTAAATATTGCTCTACTCAGCAGTAACTAAATTTCAAGCAATCTGTGACAGGATATCATTCTTTCACATATAATTGTCTGGTGTTGTGCTCAGTGAATTTAATTTTCCTTTTATTGTGTCTAGGGAGGAAAAAGAAGTGACGGCCGAACATCGAATGAGATACGCCTAATTAATTCACAATGTGGATTACTTCCTAGAGCACATGGAAGTGCTCTTTTTACACGTGGGGAAACACAGGTTTGTCGATTTCTTTTCTTGTTGTGAAAGACTTACATGTGGTGGTTAGCCAATAGATGTTATTAGGTACTACCGTAGGAAATCTCCACCAGCCATCTTCTATTCTGACTGCCGTCGTTGGAGTGCAGTGTTGCCTGTGTCATGATTCGTGTGAATAACTATGGGTACCAATTCTGGTTGAGTTTTTCTTCACGTGTTTGCGACTTATCTATTCAATCTTGTGTGTCAAGTTACTAGCTTTTATCAAACAGTAAATATATTATCTATTTTTCTGTGTCCCACTGCCTTCATTATAGTCAATAGTTGAAGTATGCACTGTATTAAATGGTTGGGTTTGTGAAAATTGCATTTATAAAATGTTGTCAAGGTGTGTGGTTTGTCTTTGTAGTTTGGTTATGGGTACTTGCCAAACTTTTCTTTTTGCATTTTTTCCTTGTTCCCCATCCAGTGTCCTCAATAGTTTTGTGTTTTTCCTAACGTTTTAATGCTTTTTGGGTAGTTATGCCGTGGAAAATATACCTGTTTGAATTGACTTCAGGTTGTAGATACTAGGACTGGAACATGATCAGGATATAACTCTATCCTGATATTATAGACAAATATCCCTCAATTGCTTCCTGTTCCATATAGCTTTTGAGGAAACCCGATCAATAATATAACTGTCATACTCCCTCCAGCACTAAATAGGTTAATGCTTTAACTGTTAACAAACTTTAAAGAAATGGTCTTCTGGTGTTGGTTTTCCTAAATTACCGTTTCAACTTTTAGTAACAGCGTCAACTGGCCTTATAAGTAAATATGTTTTAAGAAGATTGTCTACACCAACTTCATCGCCCTTGATCCATGATATGCATTCAGTTCCAGACTCTAAACTCAAGACCACAAATCTCCAATATAAAGTCAGATCCAAAAGGTGTAAAACAATGGAAAGTTAAAAAACCAATAGTAAACTTACCACTTAATTACGAGATAAGACTGCTGCTGCACCATCATTGCATCTTCCTGATCAATCCCTGAAAAGTTCATAATCCGAAAAGATTGAGTAGAAGGGCTATGGTGGTCGGTAAGTACCATTGGAGAATAATTAGAAAAATATAGAACTTGAAAACCCTTGAAAAATTAATGATGATTCATTGCCAACATTCCAATCAGTGGCCTAATCACAAAAAATGTCTGCCTAGTTGCACGCCTTATCAAACACCAAATCCACCTCATCGAGCACCCAATCCACCTTGATGAAACTGATTTCGTTTGCTTACGCCACTTAAGTCAACATGCCACCAACAAAACCCCAAGTAGCCGGAAAAATTAAAGTCAAAATTTCATCCAAACCTACCGGCTGCAAAACTACCGCAGATTAGGTCACTCCAAATCAAACCAACAAATGCAGGAAAAAAACAATGCAACTTTATGCCGAATTAGGGAAACAAATAGAGGAAAGGGGCATAGAGTGATCGAGGAATAGAATTTTGGCTGAAAGATGTGCAGATGCATGAATGAAGGAATAAAAAGAAAAAGGAAAGAAGATAAAGGTGAAATCTGATGAAAGGAGGTCGGCCTCAATAGAATTGTGATGCTAAATACTTTGCCATTTGATTAGCACACTGAAGGGCTGGAGGAGTGAAATGTTTCTAATCTACATTTGGAAAGCAATCACATATTTTGGTAAATCCCAAGGAGTTGAAGTTTGACCTTTCACCTTGTTCAAGAGGATAGTAGGGGCTCATTTATAGAGGGACGTAGGTAGTATATGTTTTCATGCTTTGTCGTTATCACTTTTTCTTCATGATGCTAATGGCAATTTCATCTAATTGAGATCCCAAAAGCTGAATTGCATAATATTACCTGGTGACCTGGTGAAGATAAGCAATAAGTGAAAATTATTTGTGGATCACATTGCTCTTCCCAACTGTGTTCTAGTCATTGTAAGTTGAATTGTTTTTCAGGAATGCATTCTAGTTGAAATGTCGATAATGCCCTTATTTTTGTATTTCCTTTTTCTGACAGTCTTTAGCAGTGGTTACGCTTGGTGACAAACAGATGGCACAAAGAATAGACAACCTTGTTGATATAGAAGAGTTGAAGAGATTCTATCTTCAGGTATATGCACTTAGCTTTCCACTCCAGCTTTTATGTCCGTGTGACCTTAAATTTGAATTTTCAACCTAAGCCAAGTAGAAGTAGAACTGCTTTTGTTGCAAGAATTTTTGTTAATTTCGCCTTTTCTCTTTTAAATACTGATAAAATCTATGTTCTGTGTACTTTAATTAATTTACTGATTTTTAAGAGAGACTCCCAAATATAAAGTGATATATGATATTATTTTGGCGTCCTATTGTAAAGCTTTATATACTTTATAAATACTCCCTCCGTCCCAAAAGAATTGATCATATTTCCTTTTTAGCCTATAAATTGATCAGTTTCCAATTTAAGAAAGATTTTGTATGTGTTTTTCCATGTTTACCCACTTTACACATTTCTTTTCTATTTCTTTCTCCACTTTTAATCCTCCACCAGCTCATTTTCTCTCTCATGGCCCACTTGCTTCCTCCCTCTCTCTTTGGGGGTAGAATGGGAAACTTATAAAATATGACTCATATCCTAAATTAGCGTGCAAGTCAAACCTGATCAAATAAGTTGGGACGAAGGGGGAATAGGGGATAACAAATATGCCTCATGTAAGTTGTTGGAGAAGATTTAAATTTTTGGTCGATTCTTGGTGCAGTTGTAAGCCATTTAGTTCCAGCTTTCTGTGAGACTACTGGAAGACAGCGGGGGCAAAAAGGTGTGAAGGTTGAGGTTTAGAGAGTTTCAAGAGGTCATGACGCCTCCTGCTTCATTCTTAGTCCTATGCTCTACTATTCAGTTGTTTTTTAAGGAGATGGACCTTGAAGTTATCTTTGTTTACGTATCATAGGCCCCTTGAAGCCTCTTTGTTTATGTGGATACAACCTCAGTTGCAATCTCAGATAATCGTACGAAGGATTAAAAAACAATGTTACTCTCGATCCCATTTTAGATCTTTTATTTCAAAAAACTCAAAGATGGAGGAGCCGCGTTATATAATGTGCCTACTCATAATTGCTAGGTAGCATGAACACGGACACTGCATCCCACACCGACACTGACCTGGACACTGGACACCATAATTTGCAGAAAATCAGATTTTGGACACCGCTGAATTTTTTAATATTTTCTTATTGTATGTGTATATATGCATTGACTAAATTTAATATATTCATTTAAAAATAAACATCAATTGGAGCAGCTGAATTTCTTTCAAAATGGATGAGAAAGAAAGACAGTAACATAAAAAAGTCTCAACAGTAACAAGAAAGAAGGAAAAAAGAGATGGGACCAAAGGCATGAAGCAGAGGTCGTATATAGCCAGATCGGTCTGTGAATGAGCTCGGAGATGTTAATTTATCTTCCTCTGGATTGATAAGCTTTCGGTAACAAAAAAGATGGAAAAGAGAAAGAGATGAGAAAGAAGAAGGGTATCTTTGGTTGAAATCCAGTGAGATCTGGCGAGAAGCTCGGTTGTCCGACTGCTTCGTTTTCTTTCCTATTGGTTAGGCAGAGTACAACTACATAGAAGAAGACTCAGACGACAAAAGGTTTGGGTCGATAGGGTTTGGCTCAAAAGTTCATTTATAATAAAGTCCCAGATTTGTCAATTATTATATACTAACCTCGAAATAAATTTGAAATATTGTATTCTGGCCTCATACTTGTGGACACTTTTCAAGAGATGTCCGATACGGTGTCCTATAATAAATAAATAAATAAAATCGGACATCGACGACAAGTGTCGGAATAAATAAATAAAATCGGACATCGCGGACAGGTGTCGAAATAAATAAATGAAATCGGACACTGCGAATGGGTGTCGGACAAGTGTCAAAACGTGTGGGTGAGGTGCCCGGGCGTCGGACACCATACCTCGACCCATACGAGGTGTCAGTGCTTCCTAGCATAATTGTGACCTATGTTCGAAAATTGCCATAGAAGCACATTAAATACATTGTTTCCCGAGCAATATAGTAAAGTCTCATACCATTGTACTTTTAATACATTGACTTGACATACATTTTTGGACACACCGATGTGGAAAGTAAGACACTCAAAATTGGCGGAGGTAGTAATTGGTGTTGTACGGCAAATAGGATCAAGAAATGTTGCTGTACCTAGTGCTACCTCCACCGACCACCACTTCCAACCCGTCTCTCTCTCTCTCTCTCTCTCTCTCTGGTGCAGCCACATTGTGAGAGAAGGAAGCATTAGAAGAAGCAATAGAGAAATAGAAAGTAGATTAAAATACCCAAAACTGAAGTAGACGGCTGTTCTCTCTATGAAGTCTCGAAATATTATCCAGAAACTGACTCAAAACTTTAATCCCATCACCCTTGAAACACCTAAGTAAAACAATGGCAGAAGTTCCAAAAGTACGCTGCTTGCTAATGCAAATTAACCCCAAGAGAACTTCCTACTGGAAATAAACCAAAAACAGGCATCTAAACCATTAAGCATTTAGAATGAACCAACAGCTAGCCATATCCTGAAACCGGTTAACTTCTTTTACCTCTGGGCTTGTATACTTTCAAAGGAATCACCTGCCCTGCAAAATTTCCCTCGGGCTGAGAAGTGCTCAACTCTAACGAGTTTGATGTCCCAGTCGGTGTCGGTGCTGTCACTGGCACCGAGAGGGACACCGAACACCCGCAATATCTAAAATAACAAATTTTGGATTCTTGCGGGACACCGCCAAATTTCTTTGTAGATTTCATCTATGGGCATGTTTATATAAGTTTCAAGCACATTCCACCTTCATGAAAGAGTGAAACACCAACTAATAAACCATGAATAAAGTCGTACTTAAAGCTACTATAGATAATTGGGCGGTGCAAGATCCCATTAAAAACAAGCCAAAAGGAAAGTAAACGGCCTTCATCTCTTCCTTCCACCAAAATTCAATCAACATCGATTGCCTTATCATGTTTATTGTCCTTTGGAGCTCTATTATCAACCTTCTTTTGTGCACACACTCATCAATTAAGAGATTTGTCTTCAATGTTGGATCACCTTTGTCGAAGAGCCCCGTCTTTCTCTCAGTTAGGTTGAAGTTGATTGGAACAAAAGGTAAGAGTATCATCTACCATTGGGTTTGCCATAGTTTCTGATTTATAAAACAAACCCAACTTTCGCGAACATTCCATTATGACCCTCAAATTAACTTTAGAAATTTGCAGTTATGCCCCATAGGTGTCGGACACTTCCACATAAGGTGTCTGATAATTAAAAGTAAATAAATAAATCTGGACACTATCCAGAGGTGTCTGAACTTGTTCGGAGGTGTCAATAGGTGTCAGACATGATATGTCGACCCGTAAGAAGTGTCTATGCTACCTAGATGCCAACATGTGAGGCATCACATTCAACTTCGAAAAGCGGATTAGAAACTGGTGGAGTAAGCACAAGAGGTTCCATCATCATTTGCTTAATCTAGTGAAAGCTTTCTTCTGCTGATTTATCCCAAATAAACTTGTCACCGTTAAAACATTCTGTAAACGGGACCGTAATTGTGCTGAAATTATGAATAAGTCATCGATAGAAGGGGCTATTCCATGAATACTATGTGCTTCAGTGGTAGAGGTTGTTATAGGCCATTCGCCTTAATTTCCCCCCGATCAGGTTTAACTCCTTCGGCTGAAATTATAAAACCCAAGAACAGAACATGATCTTCTCGAAAGTCACACTTTTTTCAAATTGACATAGAGCTTACTTAGCGTAATACTCATATCGATTGAAGAAGATGTTCCACGTGCTTGATAGGATCTTTGCTAAACACCAATATATCATTGAAATACACAACAGCGAAATGATCAGTAAATGGACGTAAAACCTGCCACATCTTTTGCATGAATCTGCTGGGAGTGTTTGGCAATTCAAATGGCGTAACCATATAGGTTATTTTTCGTCTCAAACGCAATTTTCCAATCATCCCCTTGCTTGATCCGAATTTGGTGATAGCCACTACTAAGGTCAATCTTGGAAAATATTGAAGGATAGTAAGCACGTCCAACATTTCATCAAATAGTGGTAGAGGGAAAGAACAGTTGACAAGTATCGGCCCAACCCACGCTCTTTGGGCCTAGCAAGGATACGGCCGGGCCGTGGTGAATCCCTCTTGTAAGGATATCAAGGCCCAGTCAAAGCCCAAAATTTAGGATCGGGCTTGGGCCAGGGCCGGGCCTAAATAAAAAAATATTCTTTTAAATTCTTTTTATTCACCTTTTTGTTTTGCTGTAAAATTAAATTTAAGGTAAATTTGTTCATAGGCCCCCGTACTACTTTTATCCAAGCTTGGGACCGGCTGCTTGTAAACAAGCAGGCGAAATTACCAACGCGATCTGGCCATCTATTCATGATTTATGGATGGTCCAGGTTAAATCTTCTTCCTCAATAGTGCTAGATAACCAAAGTACTTTAACATATTTGCAATCTAGTCCCAAAACTTTAGAAAAATATTATTTCATGCACCCTAATACTTTGTCCCCTATGAAGCACGGGTCCTTCAAAAGGGATGGAGTATCTGGGTCAGGTGCGCGTCGGATACGGGTGCGGCTCGAGTACGGATGGATACGGTTCAGGTGCGGATCCGACACTTATGGGTCAAATTTGGGGGTTGAAACATAAAATCTAATTTTTGTGGGGGTGAAAACATAAAATCAATGTTATTAACCAAATTAGGGCACACGAGTCTCTGATAGAGAGAAAGAGAGAGCAGTAGCCGCGACCTCCCTCGACACCGGCGACTTCCCTCGACACCAATAACCTCCCTCGACACTGGCGACCTACCGCGACGCCAAGCGAACAGTTGCGACCACCCACGACACCATCGAACAGCCGCGACCACCAAATACCAATCACGACCACCTGCAACCATCCGGGACCTCCGGCGACCATCAGGGACCTCCGGCAACCACCCGCGACCACCCTACTCACCTTTCCGCAGCATTTCTTCTAAGGAACATCTCTGACCTCCTCTATGTCTTCCTTTGTCTTCACTTTTTTTTGTTTCTTCTATGACTTGGACGATGTGGAATGTGGATTGTTAGGTGTTTTGTGGATTTCTAGTCTCATTTCTCACATCAATTTTTTTTTGTTTCTACTCTGACTTAGACCATTGTGACTGTGTGTGTGTGTTTTTTTTTGGTGTTAAAGGTTTAAAGGCTTAAATTAAAGCATATTTAAAATCTTGTTTCATCTTTTTCACTTTCAGGCATTGTTAATTTTTAATGGCAAATTTGTCAACTTCTGATAGTGTTGCTACTCCTAGTTCTGGTCTTGGTGATGATGAGGCAAAACCATTGTAGAAGTATGTGACTAGGCTTGAAAAGGATGGTATTGTACTATTGTTGAATGGTTAAATTAAATTGCATCATGTCTTTTTATGCACTTTCTTAAGATACAACTTATTTTGAAATTAAATGCTAAGTGTGTGTGTGTGTGTGTGTGTATAATATTTGTCGCATCCCCGCCGCACCCGTATCCTAAAATTTTCAAAATTGCCGTATCCGCGTATCCGCACCCGCATCTGTACCCGTGCTTATTAGTTTGTCACATACAAAATAAATATAGAGTTATTTTAGAATATAATGCTACTTACAGAGATGCTGCTCTTGGTCCTTGAATGTACGCCCGCCATGCTTCTCCTATTCCTTTTTGAAATCCAAACTTTTCACCAAGTGGACACACAGCTCGTTGCCTTACGTTTCTCAGATTTGGCTAATAGCTATTATCAAACACTCTCAAGCCTCCAGGATATTGGTTTGAAAAATGCAGTAGAAGATGTTGTACTAAATTCAATGCCTCTTTATTTATACTGGAAAGGAAATATTACATAGGAGCAGTAGAAAGTAATATTTCCTTTTATTGTTGTACACTCTAAAACTTAGCACACTTCACACTCTTAGACTAGTCATACCCTTACACACTTCACACTCTCTCAAACTGCCTCTGCCTTCTAGCTCTTACTTCGACCCTTTTTATAGATGAAACGATCAGGCAAATAGGATTCTTCAATAGCAAAAATCCTGTATTATTTTTTGTAGGGTCTTCTTTCTTTTATTGTGGCAGACATCTTTATTCTCTTTCCCACTTGGCTTTGTCATTTTTCGCTGGCCATTATGTCCATTTCAATCATGGCTATCCTGTGGTCCCGCACCTTCTTGTGCAGCTCAAAAGTATGGCTAGGCGGATCAGGTTCTTCTTTTTCTTGGCTGTTGAACTGTTCATAAAGTTTTGTTACCTGATCTTGACCCTGTTTGGAAGGCTCTATGGATGCTTTACACCACTTCAGGATTACTATCCTCCGTCCATCACAAAAGCATACTTCTATGGGATCGGCTACCATGGTTTTAATGGTTGCATGAACACAATTGATCCTTTCGATCTTATCTTTCTTCGGACTATACGTGTTCCATAGCTCATCCTTGTGCGGTCGGTAGAAATTCATTAACTTTTTATTAGCGAATTGATAAATGAACCAAATCTAGTTTGGTTGGTAGAATTTGGTTTCGCTTTTGTCTGCCAATGTTGACAGTATTTGGACTGTGATAATCTGTCGATTGAATCCAATAACTCCAAGAGCATATTGAACCATAGCTAAGAGACTATCGATGAGTTGATAATCATCTCGATTTATTTCGAATGCGTCTACGAGTCCATGTTCAATCCATTTAAATTAACCTTATCTGATGGTAATGTAAGGTTGGCCATCCATAATCCCAATTCAGGAACGCCTTCATTTCTGGTTTGCGAAGAATCTCTTGGTTCATTCTCCTTCCTGGTTAGTTCTTTTATTTTTGTAGTGATATCAACTGGGAGCAATGATTCTAGTTCTTCTACCAATCGAATTCTTTCTTCCTTTTCTTGTAGGATTATCATTCATTTTTCATCATTTATATTAACTTTCTTCTAAGTGCTTAACATAATCAGTTATTGACTGAGGGTTCTTCGTAACTCTTTTCGATAATTTTCCTTCAAATAATGCCAGACATTGTCAAAGAGTTTTTTAATCTCTTCACATAACCCTGGATCATAAAACGTTTTTGTTTTATTATCATTCGTTTGTGTTATGGTAGCATTTTGCTTTGAAGATTTTTATCTTCGTCAGTTGTCACTTTTCTTTTTAGATCCTTGTTGTTAGGATAGTAATTTTTTTATTTTCTTGCCCACTTGTTTAGGGAGCC
Source organism: Escallonia herrerae (assembly GCA_033070095.1). Classification (NCBI taxonomy): domain Eukaryota; kingdom Viridiplantae; phylum Streptophyta; class Magnoliopsida; order Escalloniales; family Escalloniaceae; genus Escallonia; species Escallonia herrerae. Next base: position 83,821 of record JAVXUP010001899.1, on the reverse strand, counting down.
TTGCTGTCGAGGTTTCAGCCATATTCTCTTTATTCCAAAACTTTCTCATTGGTTTTGAACGCTTAGTTTTGTATTGTCCTGTTTTTGGGCTTTCAGGTTAGTAGTTCCAACCATCCTAAACAATTAAATTAATAATATGACAAACACGTGGAACATGAAATAATTTACCAGTATAGGTCTAAGGTTCGTCTTCAAGACTTCAACAATAGCTATATTGTACAAGCATTATAAAAAATGATACTCATAATCTTGTCCGTTATTTTAAATGTGTTACATACTCGAACTATAATATTAGCAAATTTAACTGCATCATGCTGATAAGGAAAGTGTTCAAAATGCTGATAAGGAAAGAGTTCAAGAGCGATGATTCTCCTATTCATAACCCAATCAGAACCAATCCATTGGGCCGTCACACAAGCATAATTAATTGGAGTAAAAGAAGATTTTTAAATATCAGAAGTAAGACTAATTCTACCATAAAATTTATCAAAATAATAAATCAAGTGTCCTTCAGCAGCATTATACTGTCTAAGTGCATTAGACCTAGATGTGATTCTATAAACCTTTTTATACAAAGGTTGCACGTAAGTTTTCATATATCTAGAGTACTTATTATTATCAGCAAAATTAAAAGCTAACAGTTAATTGCAAAATTACCCTTGTGGTTTGGACGTATTGCAAAAAGACCCTTAGAGTTACAAAAGTTGTAAAAAGACATATGAGATCGTAAATTTGTTGCATCTGACAACAAAATAATAAAAATGTCTAAATTGCCCCTCTATATAAACTGTAATTGTAGATCTAGTTTTTTTTTGTGGGTATGAATAGTGTTGGTGATGGGCAAGGGGCGGGGATAAGCTCATGGTGGTGGCCCCAACGCAAGCGGATGGGGTTGATGGCGGGGCTGGCAGGCGGTGATGCAGCTTCATGGTGGGTGGACAGGTCAAGTGGTGGCAGCGTCTGGTAGGGTTGGCCCTAATTATAGAAACCCTAATTGTAAATCTAGATTTTTTTTTCCGAATTGTAGATCTAGGCTTGTGGTTTGTGAATTAGGCTGTGGAGGCCGCGCAATTGGCTAGAGCTGATGGCGGGGCCAATAGCAGTTCAAGAGGTTAGGGGTGATGACGGGGATGGCGACGCGGAGTTCGCGCAAGGTGAAAGGCACTGTTGGCGGCAGTGCACATGGCTTAGGTTGATGAAGGGGCTAGCGGCGGTGGCATAGGGGTCATGGTGGGTGGTTGGGGATGGCGGCTTCTTAGGCGCACTCGACTGGGCGGTGGTGGATGGGGCTTGGTGAGTGTGGCGACAAGGGTTTTGGCTTGAAGGGGCTGATGGCGATAGGCGATTGGGTTAGCAGGTGGCTGCGGCGGCGGCGGCGGCGACGATTGTGATGGGGCTGGGCGATGGTGGCAAAAATGGGTGGTGGTGGTGGATAGGGCTTGGTGAGGGTGGGGGCTAGGGTCTTGGCTTAAGGGGGTTGATGGAGGTAGGAAATTGGGTGGAGCAGATGGCTATGGCCGCGGCGATTGTGACTAGGCTGGGCGTTGGTGGCAGAAATGGGCAGTGGTTAGGATTTAGTTGATTGGAGTAGGAAAGGAGACTAGGATTTGGGAAGGGAAGAAGAAATAATGGGCATTTTTGTCATTTTGCTAAATTTAATCTCTACCAAACGCGCTCTTCAGAAGCATGAACATCACATGCCGTTAGTTTGAACGATATTTTGGACGGTTGCAACACTTTCGCGATCTCAGATGTCTTTTTGCAATTTTTTTAACTTTAAGGGTCTTTTTGCGACTCGTCCAAACCACAAGGGTAATTTGGACAATTAACCTAATAAATAACTTACCATCAAAAGATAGTGCATTTGGGTAGAATTGACATGGCTTTGATTAGGTGCACGTGTCGGGTAATGCCTATTAAGATGTCGATTGTCACTATCAGACAAAAATAGTTTTTCACAATACTTAGCTTTTCGAACGTCATCAACTGCAATCTCGTCAAAATGATGCCAACACTAAGCTTTCTTTTTCCCCTTTTGGACTTCTAGCGCACTAGAGGTAGGATTGCTCGGTCCTTCATCATGATGGCCACTCATCGGGATAAAATTCTGCCCTGGAGTAGTAGTGTCGCCAACCGAGCTGCGTTCTTGACTAAAACGCTGGTCTTGGCTATGGGATTCGCACGAAATTCTATCTTCTTGTTGGTTAGGTTCTACGATCTCTACTCCTTTTATTGCAGCCTATGAAAAATGATTAGAGTCCCCACAAGTAAAATACCACTGACCTGTTTGGGGAACCTTGTTTCTGCCCTATAATTCAGCTTTCCGGCGCAAAAACTTAATGCCCTCTTGTGCACCATATTCCTACCATAATTCGGTGTTGAACGAGTGTTCAGTCGATTTTCCTATTGCCGTATCCAGCGTCATTTGAATGTGTCTTTCTCGGCAGATGTACCTCCACCTTCTGGGCGAAAAAGTAGGCTTCCATCAACAAACCCAACTTGAGCAGCAACTTGATGAATCTGAATTGTTATCTCTCTGGTTCAGCCAACCCATTACACAAGGATTATTCGTTAAATCTATCCATGATATTCATCAACTGTGGTGTCTTTTTGACGAATAGTTTGGTACATCTCAAATAATTGCTTGTATTCGAGCAGTAGAAACTCATCCCTAAATCCACTAGGGCTCTAGGATCTGTTAGACGATCCCACCATATAGGAGGTGCTTCTTTAAGCTTCGTTTTTCCAAAAACTACCTTCCAATCCTCAGGCAGTGTCTTCCACTCGAAAGAGTTATCAATTCTTTTCTACCAAGCTAATAAATTCTCAGGAGGCCCTTTGCCATCGAATTCAGGCGTCTCGACTTTCATGCCTATCAGTCTCGATCTCTGAAGGTTCCCCCTGCTTGCCGATGTCCAAAATTAGGGATAGGGTGATCCCTAGGTGTAACCCTAGGCTGTGGCCGTCCCTCAGCTTCATCATGGAGTGGATTTATACCTTCTATCTCGAATGAATTCACATCAGAGCGATCAATCTCCTTGCAGCATATCTTCAGGGTGTTGCCCAGGTCAACTTTTTCCTGGCTCACGACCATTACCGGTTCCTCCTTTCGCAAGAAGCACATATCTTGTGTTAGGGCAACCCCTTGACGGGCTATCTCTAGTACCATAAGCTCGTTTCTTTGCTTCTGTGTGAACGTTATTCTTGCTATACAGGCTAACGGAGCTTCTCAGGGATTTGGAAAGAGAAGGAAACAGTAAGGAAAGCAATAGAGAAGGAAACAGTAAAGGAAGCAACAGAGAACAGAGTTAGTAGCTTAGATCACCCAAATCTCAATTTGCAGCAGTAATAGCTGCTGAGGAAGCCCTAGATCCTTTTCTCTCTAAGAAGTCTCAAAATGTTGTCCAAAGACCGACTGAAAACCTCATCCCGTCACCCTTTTGTAGCTCCTCACTAAAAACGATGACATGAGTTTGAAAAGTATTATACTTACTAATGCAAAATAACCAGAAGACAACCTTCTAACGGAAATAAACCAAAAACAGCCTCAAAAAGGGAAGAAAAAAAAAGCGATGCCACCTACTATCAGCAACCGAATACCACATGAAATCAAGCAAGGAGGACGAAGAAGGGCATGGCCAACGTTGCTGAAATTTAGCTGAAATTTCCCAATACTTGTCATCATCAAAATTGATCAAACAGTTATTGTTGGAGGGATTTGACCGGAGGGCAATTTGGATTTTCCAGGTGCAGAGGTGCGGACCTTAACCTAAAGTTGCCAACGAGTGAGAGAAAATATGTTAATGAAAGTTGAAGTCTCCACTGGGCGTTCAATGGGTGCAAAATGGCTTTATTGCATCCAATATTCACAAACCAAATAAATGAGTTTTAAGTGGGTGACATATGTAGACCTGCTTACTCAACTGGGCAGGATTATTTTACTTGGCGGTCATGGGTGGACTGACAGTTGAATTTGCAAGACAAAGATCAAACAGAAAAAATGATAGTGAGACGAGGGTTTGGGGTTTCAATGTTTCCCAGTGCTTTGATTTGGCTAAAAAGCACGGATGGGGGTTATGGGTGTAGATATGAGAGGGTGCGGAAACACTGATACATCATTTTCTGAAAAAGTAGGATAGGGTACAGCTGGAATACAACAGATTTTTTTAATAAATTAGTCAATATTAATAGTGTAAGTAACAAAAGTATTGAATATGCGCCAAAAATAGTTGGGATAATATGTTGGTGAATTCTGAAACAGTTAATTTAGTTGGGTTAGTGTACCAGTTGAATTCTGAAACAGTTAATTTAGTTGGGTTAGTGTACCAGTTAACAAAAAAGATGTGTTCTTTATTAACATTTTGGGATTATATAAATTAGGCCAAAATTTCACCACGCATGCAGCTGTAACGAGCCCACTGCAATAATGTTCACGTGTAACATCACAAGCCCCACAACCACCAAATGAATTTGCTAATGACAGTTGTTGGTCGGAAAGCTTTGCAGAATGCTGAATCATCGCCGCTGCTACCTGCCACGGTCTTCGCTGCCCCCTGCCGGCGCCCTTCACCGCTGCCACCTCTTAACGTTTTTGCCACTCGCTTCTCCTTCTTCTTCTCTGCTTCTTCTTGATCGCTACTGTCTCTGTTGTCTAAGCCCTAGCTGTGCCCGCCTTTTCTCTTTTAAAATCTGCATTAGATTTCACTCTGGAAAAAAGGTTGCAAATTTATCCCTGATAGGTTTCCAGGATGCACCCTTAATTCAAATTTTGTTGAAAGAAGTGGGATGTTTTCGCCCAAATCTAATGCGCGCGCAGGTCCCCGCCCTTCGGGAATTTAATGCATTTGACATAAGTTTGTGATTGCTTTTGTAACAGCTGTGATGATAGTGGGTCACTATTGCTCTCTTGTCCTTCCTTCATCAACCTAAGCAACCCTGTACTTTTCAATTTTACACATCACCCCTTATACACTTGGTTGAACGTAGATACTATATCTCAGTTTATTCATGAACCCTTCCTTTCTAACCTTTCTGCTGTGCTTGCAAGAAATATAATTTCTTTATTTCTGGAAATTTTTGAATGCAACTGATTATTTTTGCTTAATTGTTCAGTATTCATTTCCTCCGTCATGTGTGGGGGAAGTTGGGCGGATGGGAGCACCCAGTAGAAGAGAAATTGGTCATGGTATGCTTGCAGAGAGAGCTCTTGAACCTATATTGCCGTCTGAAGATAATTTTCCTTACACTATACGTGTGGAGAGCACTATTACTGAAAGCAATGGCTCGTCAAGGTGAAGCAGTATTTGCCGTTTTACTAACTCGACGACAAAATCTTGTTGACTTCATGTTGTTTTATTTAGCCCAGAACATTGTTCGCACATGGTTGTAGAATTTCTGCATGTAATATCTTGTATTTCCCTATGACATTTACTTATGTAGTCAAGTCTAACACTTGCACCTTCAAATCTGGTATCTTGATGTGGCAGTATGGCTTCTGTTTGTGGAGGATGCTTAGCATTAGAAGATGCTGGGGTTCCTCTTAAGTGCTATATTGCAGGTATAGCAATGGGTATGGTTTTGGATACAAAGGAATTTGGGGGAGATGGAACCCCACTTATCCTATCCGACATAACTGGATCAGAAGATGCATCTGGAGATATGGATTTCAAGGTCAACTGGCATTTCATGTATCTCTTAGGGCTAATTACACGTCCCTGAGGTTAGGGGTAATTACAGTCAAGGACACAGTTTCAAAATGTAACATTCCGTGACCAAAAGTGTTTCAAATGTATCACCCGTGTCCATCTGTCAGGGTTCCGTCCAAAAAGTGTACTTTTTTATGATGTCATCAATACGTATTTTTAAAATGACGATACTACCCCTTGCAAATTAGGGCTTGAAAACCCTGATTTGAAAATTAGGGTTTCAAAACCCTAATTTGGAAATTCAATTAGGGTGGCAGATCCCATCTTTGTCAGATTCAAGCTACTGAGCTTGAATCTTCTGTAATTTTTAGAAGGATTTTTGTGATGAAAGTCTCAGAAGGTGAATTCCAATTTCTTGGCCAAGGAAGAAGAGAATGAGAGCCCGAATTCGAAAATTAGGGTTCCAAACCCTAATTCACAGTGAATCTGAAATCGCCGATCCTCCCCACCTCGTGCGCTTAGCATAACGAATGCTCGAAGCTCTGGCAGTCTCTCTCGCTCTCTAAATAAAGACGTGTCTCACCCATCATTTCCTCTAGGTCCACAACCCCTCAAAAGTCCTCAGCTTCACATGCAGCAGCCAGCACTCGGCAATGGCATCCGTCCCTGCCAGTCACCACGGGCGACGTATATTTCCGGACAAACACCCACAGCACGTAATTCCGATCTCGCCGCCGCCACTGATTGCTGCCTCTCGTGGCTGGGTTTGGGTACGCCGTGGCTGGGTTCGGGTTCACCGGCTATGTCGCGGTGGGGAGTGGGTTCGGGTTCACCCCCGAAGCCGTGTCGATGGGTTGTCGGAGAAGCAAGATTCCGGGATCTGTTGCGGCGGCGGCAAGGTGGGGCTTGGGTTACTGGCGACATGGATCGAGGGACGGGGCTGGGCTGTCGGCGGCGTAGGGCAAGGGAGGGGGCTTGGGCTGCCGGCGGCGTGGGGTGAGGGAGTGGTGGCAGATCTGGAGAAAAAATTGGAGAGATAAACCTAATTTGAAAATTAGGGTTTTTGATAGGGATGGATGGTATTTTATTTTAAAGTCAGGGGTAATCAAGTCTTTTTGTCAAAACCGTTAAGTATTTTTGTATTCCCTTTGGTCAACGGACATAAGTGTAATTATTGCAAACTATTGTCCTCGCGTATAATTTCCCCCAAACCTCAGGGACATAGGTTTAATTAGCCCTATCTCTTATCTAGTTTGCTCTATTTTCTTTTGATTGCAGTTTGAAAATTTACAGACGATGTGCTTCCTCCTTATGTATTAAAGGCTAGAGAGATATGAATAAGTTTATTCAGTTCTTTAATGCTGCAGGTTGCTGGAAATGAGGATGGTATAACTGCTTTCCAGATGGACATAAAGGTTATGTGCCATCAATTTAATGATAGTTTCTGTCCAAGATGAATGTATCCAGGCATACACATGCGAGGAGTTTTTGTTCTTGGCCACCAGCCAGTTACTTCTGGTAGCTATGTATGTTCACAGTGCTAAATTCTTCTATGACAGGTAGGAGGGATTACTTTGGCAATCATGAAACAAGCTCTCCAACAAGCAAGAGATGGGCGAAAGCATATTCTTGGTAAAGTGCGCCATCACCTGACCATGACATGTGAAAATACATGTTAAATGACATAGAAGATTTTATTCAAATAGTTGGAGTGCGTGCTGAACACGCTCTCACATGCATATATTCAAATTGAATAGATAGAAAACAACAGTCTTACTTGGTTCTCACTCGTATCGGGGATGACCCTGATGACCATGTTCTTTTTAGAAGTTTCTCCTCTGTTGTTTAAAATAATGTGGTTTTAATTGATAACTTTTTCATGCAAAATGCTCGACTTTTCAATCATAGACCTTGACGATTCGTTTTGTGTCTAGGAAGTCTTGTCATGTGCTGAGATTTGGACCTATTTGTGCTATTTATATAATAGGAAGTTATGTTATGCATATCCGTAAATTTTAATAGGTGAAGCTACTAAATGTTTCATCTCGTTTTTCTGTTCTTAGCTGAGATGTTGAAATGTTCACCGACCCCTTCAAAAAGCCTTTCAAAGTATGCTCCTCTGATTCATGTCATGAAGGTCTGTTTTTCTTCTGTAAACACCGTTCTTTTTGTCTTGAAAACTAGGACCTTGATTGCTCCTTACCTAGAAGCTTATTTGGCTGTAGGTCAAGCCGGAAAAAATTAATCTTATTATTGGTTCTGGTGGTAAGAAGGTGAAAAGTATCATCGAAGAAACTGGAGTAGAAGCTATTGATACACAAGACAGTGGAATTGTAAGCTATGAAGAGCCTGTCATCTAGTGCCTTCTGTTTTGATGTTCTCATATCACAGCTTACACATATATTGCTTTTGCAGGTGAAAATAACTGCAAGAGATTTGACAAGCTTAGAAAAGTCTAAAGCGATTATTACGAGTTTGACAATGGTTCCTACTGTGGGGGACATATATAGGTCTCTTTTTCTCTCCTTATACAGGCATGCATATATTGAGTTACAGAGAAAATTTATTGGCTAGATTTTCCAGTTTCTAGCTGGGTAAACTTATGTTATTACAGTTTACTTGCTTGTAGGAATGATTTCTGCAACATTTTTGTGTCCTGCTGGTTTCAACTTCCTTGCTCCTGTCTGATTAGATGATTTCTCTCTGATCAGGAATTGTGAGATCAAATCAATAGCTCCTTATGGAGCTTTTGTGGAGATAGCACCTGGCCGAGAGGTATATATGTTTCATGCATGTTGTACATTACAGGTGCTATACCAGATATATGCTTGACATGCTAAAGGGATATAAATTTGTATGTGTTGCAGCTCTTTCTTGCCTAAGTCAGATTTGCCTTTCGCAAATTTCTAAATTTAGTAAACAAAATCTTTAATGTTTGCTAAACCCTAAAATGACGTACCAAATATTCATTCCTTCTCAGTGTCACTTAATACTTGGGAAAAGAACCGTACTATCGATGCAATATTACCTATATAATTTATTGTCATGCCTTATGTTGACATCATTTCTTTGCATTTATTACTTGAAACTTGTTAAATAGTAAGGCGTGGTGGGAGAGAGAGAGATGGATTAGAATTTTCAAAGTTACAACATTGTTTTATTTTGCTGCAGGGACTTTGTCATATTAGTGAGTTGAGTTCGAGTTGGTTGGCAAAGGCAGAGGATGTAAGATCACTTATCTTTTGCTCCTTCTACCGATTTGTGGAGGTCATGGTATAGTTATCACTTTCCCCCGTCCAATTACAGGCTTTCAAGGTTGGAGACCTTGTTGATGTCAAGCTCATTGAGGTCAGAATTTTTCTATCCCTTTAATTTGCAGTAACAGCATAAGTATTCTTTTGGTTTCATCAGAACAATGCTTCCCTTTCCTTTACACACATTTAGAGGCTGTATATTTTTTATGGAGCTAGCTTCCCTGGGATAATTTTTTTTTGAACTACTCTTATTATTTATGTGGAGGCTGATCCACATATAGTGCTGGCAAAAACCCCATTTTTCACAGCTTTGATCCAGTCGTCTACATCACATAGTGGATGGCTGTGATCCCTTTTTTCAATCATCATCTTGCATAACTGGCCAGTGAGGGGCGGTCAGTATCTACACCATTTTTGCCCCTTTTATCTTCCTTATCTTTCTTTTTGCGCGCGTCCCCCCACCACCATCATCCCTATAGCCAGCAACCATCACTCCCACAGCCAACAACCGCCAGTGTTCAATGACCACTGTCTGACACCCACCACCATTCGCTAGCCAACAAACACCGTGCCAACAGTCAACCACCTCCGTTTGAGCAGTCAATCGCCACGGTTCCAACAGTCAAAAGTCCAACCCCAACATCCACCAGTAGGCTCTGCACATGTTAAAGAAACTTCATTCGATATCATCATCTCAAGTTCCACATTCGCAACATATTCGAGTTCAATTCGAAGTGTTCATAATACAAAAGAGACATGAGAAAAGACGAAAAACTGAACTTAATTCGAAGTGTTCATAATCACTCCTTTTTTTCTGCTCAAGTAACGGCCAAATTGTATATATACAAGAGACATGAGAAAAGACGAAAAACTGAACTTAACTATGGCGGTGGAGTGTTTGCTCGATTACAGTGAAGAATGTGTTCTAAGTGGTGGTGATTGTAGATGATAGCTGTGGGGGCGATACTGGTGCTGATAAAGATGAAGCCAGGCAAAGGACAGCTGCGGCGGCTGCACGTTAGGCTTCACGGAGGACAGTAGTGGCGTCGGTGGCATCAATGTCGGCAGCGTCTGTCAGCGGTTAGGTAGCACGGACACCGACACCGACGGGGACACCGGACACCGCAATCTCCAAAAAATCAGATTTTGGACATCGCAGGACACCGCTATTTTCTTAATATATTTTATTATACACGAACACACACACACACACACACATATATATATATATATATATATATATATATATATATATATATATATATATATATATTAAATAAATATCAAATACATTCCACAATCTAAAATAACAAACAATAATGAAAAAGTACCAAACCAAGGAATTCAAATACAAGTCATATTTAAACGTTAAATCCAACCGGTACTAAGTATAATAAACATTCAACCAGTATTACATGTTCTGTTACTATTAGAACTGTTACTTAGTACTAAGTATAATAAATATATTGATTGTATATTTACTCCTTCTCTTTTTATTTAGTCAATGTACTTAGTATTGGACAAAAAAAACTAAGTCAAAAATAAAAAAGAAAGAGAGGGACTTTCACGACAGGGGAAGAAACAGAAAAAGGGGAAGACACGAGACTGGTGAGAGGGAGAGAGTAGAAGAAAAAAAGGAAGGAGTCAAGGTGACGACTGAGGAGTGACGAGATGTCGAGATCAGAGAAGAATACCTGTGGGTCAGCGACGGCGGCGGAGGACCTCCAACGACGATGGCGAGAGCTCTGGCGACAGCGGACAGAAGACGGTTTCGGTATCTTCGCGACTAAGCTCCGACAACACCGACGACGGTAGATGAAGACGGCCGACAGATTAGAGGTGACTGGTGAGAGAGAAGAAGAACGGTCGTGAGAGAGAAGACGAAGGTAATCGGGTAATGGCTCAGATTAGGGCACCTATTATATTTTTTGTAAAAAAACCCCAATCGGGTAATCGGATAATGGCTCAGACGGGACCGACACTGCACCATGCCGTGTCCGACACTCCTGGACAAGGTGTCTGACACGGTGTCGGAAATTAAAAAAAATCCGGACACCGATTAGGCGTGTCTGGTTAATGTCGGGGTGTTCGTCAGTTTAGGACACCATACCTCCACCTAGGAGAGGTGTTCGTGCTTCCTAGGTCAGCGGCATCATTCGTTGGTGTCATTCGTCTAGCAGCGGCTTCCGTCGAGCATCGTCGTCCATCAGCGTTGTTGCTACCCTGTGCCAGATGGAGAGAGATAGAGAGTCTGGTAGAGTTGTACAGTATAGAGTTCAACAGAGAGAGACCCCTTAGATTTTGGGATTGAAAATAATCACTAACCGCCCCTACAAGGGGCGCGAAAAATTGTAAAAGAAAAAAGCATCTCAGCCGTCCATTTTGCAACCTGGACGACTAAGATGCCTTGTGAATAGATGTGGATCAACCCCCTATTTATATATACACATCCCTAAGCTACATATATCTGCGTTGCCACGGCATCTTGTGGCATCAGTTATGCCATGGCAACAAAAAAGAAGAGGATGGAACATTATTCCAGCATCTAAAGTTGACCATGTGCGTGCAGTATGATCCATCAAAAAAGTAGTGCTATTTTATTGTTTAATTCAATTTGTTGAGCATACGACAACACAGGATCCCGTAAGAATGCCGCCTACTACAGTCAGATCTTTGAATCGTGGGGCTTACTGAATTCCCGAAGAATATAAGACTGGAGATGATGATCCTACTCCTGAGCATAGATTTAATAGGGGACTACTGAGGGGATATTAAGGTGAACTCCAAGCTATTAGTATTAGCAGCAGACGTAAAACTTGTGAAGAGCGAGAGAGATTTAGTTACATTATGCTCATGTGGATGACCAATGATGCGTTGGCAAACGGCCAAAGATCCTTCGGAAATCAGCTATGTTTGTGGTACTAGATGTAGATTTACTCCCTATCAGCATGCATACATACTATTTATCATTTGGCTAATATGAGTATATGACTAGATATATTATCCCTTGATAGGATACGAAGGTATTCATTAGAACTATATACTACAATAAATTGGATGCGGAGGTTCTAATCATATGGATAGACCTTTTGACCTATAAAATCTTTTTGCCCCAGTAGAATCTTTTTTTCTTTCTGTGCAATAATTTTTTCCCAACTTTTCCGCAAAATATCTGTGACTTCCTTTTTCAATACTACCTTCCTAAGCTCAATCCATCCCCCTCGGCCAAGACACTACTCATCCCCTCGGCCAAGAACAATGAAGATGTCATCCCTCTTTTGATAAGAGAAGTTGTGCATTATGGTGCTTATAGCATGAAATGGTATTTTCACATTCAAGAAATTACTTGTTGTAGATTTTAGTTCTTATTCAGTTGTACGAATCTCTATTTCACTCAATGCTATTTCACTTGTCTCATGTCAAGAAAAAAAATCATGTTGATATTGATCCAAGAGGATCTCAATTACATTGATTGAAGACCTCTAGGAATGATGCAAGATGATGGGAGAGTAATTGGGAAGCCATTGTAGCATTTGGAGCAAGTTTGACTTTACCGTGCACTGTTTCACAAACATGCAAAGGTTTTTCATATGGGTTCGGATTGAGGTTCTCAATGCGCCGTTGGAAAGGTATCAAAGAGCTCTATGCCCCCAAGGGGCACTATAACGCCCCGATTTTTTATTTCGGAACGTTAATTTCAAATAAACAAAATCAGGAAACCTCAAAATATCCAAAACACTCCCAATTGAGTATTCAGAACATCTAAGAATAAGTCTCCAAGAAACATCAATAAATATCACACCAGCTTAAAACTATTACATTGACCTCAATTACTCATGCACGAAGCTCCAAATAAAATCTAAAGCCAAATCTAATCATACAATAAATATAAAGGAAAATCCTTCCCTAAAAAGCTTCTTACTTAGCCATGCCTTAGAATCCTTTGTACAACTCCAAACACTGCCAGATAACCTGAAAGTAAGGGGGGTGAGCACAAAGTCCAATAAAGATAATCGCACACACCTGCCCACAGAGTACAAAGCACGCTATATCGATAGTAGTACTTGGAGGTGATAAAGTACGATACCGAGGTGCATGGCGAATACCAAAACCAATGCACTAACTTTCAATTCAAAAATCAGATTAACAACAAGATCAAATAGCTCGTATCGGCAGACAATACAACCTTAAAGTAAGGAATTACCATATATAACTAAATTTACAGCGGGTCAAAAGGTTTCGATGTGCTTAAAACAATACAAATTTAAATTCGAAACGTTTTCACAAGTTCTGATAAAAATAACTTATATTTCAAAAAGACTCTAGCGAATTCAATAATACTTCAGATATGTTCGAAAACTTCTTCAAATAGATCAAATATCAAAATCCAAATGTTCAACGAGTACAAAGACGAAGATCACAGGAGCCATTCAGAATTGTGTCACGCGTGCCATCACTGACACGTGAGACAAGGTTCAGAAATTAAGATCGCGATCTCTAACTCATCCCGCTGAGCTAGCCCACGTTCCAATCCACGTGGGTAAGTCAGAAATAGATAAGTCATATACACTGTGACATGGCTCATCAGCTTATAAAAACGTATACCAAATCAACTTAATAAACATCAAGAGTTTGAAGCTGACAAAGTCATTCTCGTTTACACGATTCTACGCAGAATAGTTTTATTCAAGGGCTAACTTCAACAATAAAATCGATGAATTCTAAGAAAACTCAAAGGAAGAGGACTCGTTACTGTTTCCGTAACGTCTAAGATCATCAAAAACGGATAAGAAACGAATAAGATGGCGTAAGTCAAAGTAAGCTGATTTGCAGTGTCAAACAACAACTTTTGCACTGATGAATAACTTTCAAACTGAATTTTGATCATAAAATGGATAGTTTCTGATAAAATACAAAACTAAGAAGTTTAAGAGGACTCTTTAAGGTTTCCAGATTGTCTAGAATCATGAAAAACCAATGAGAAACAAACGAGATAGAACAAATCGAAGTGGGCTGATTTACACTGTCAAAAACAGAAAAGTCTGCACTGATAAATAACTTTCAAACTCAATTTTGACCAAGAACCAAATAGATTCTGATAAAACCTTAAACCACAAAGTTGAAGAAGACTCTTCAAGGATTTCAGAATGTTCAAGATCATTAAAAACCAATGAGAAACAAATAAGATACAACAAATCGAAATTGGCTGACCTGAATTGGCAGAAATATAAGCATAACAATGTTCAAGTCTATTTTTGAATATGGATCACTTGGAATTTCGGAAAACCCAAAACTAAAAAGTTGTAGTAAACTATTTGAGGTTTTCAAAAAGTTTGAGAACACTAAAATTGGCCAAGGAACGACAAAGTTACAGACTCTTGAATTTGCTACAAAGATTTACAACAAAAAGATCAAGAATCAAAGTCAGTAATCGGAAGTACAAAGAACTATTTAGCGTAACGATCAAGAATGTAATTAGGGTTCTAAAGAATCAATAGATCTCTTTAAACAACAAAACAATTGATGAACGGATCGATAATCAGAATTCGGATGGGGTAAATGCGTGAGAAAACCCTTACCTCAATTGCATAAATCAACTCCAAGTCTTGATCTTTTCAAACAAATTAGTTCAAAAATCATAATATAATAATAACCAAAGTTTCAATTAGACTCCATCAATCACAATAGCTTATGCGTTTTTTATCACAAACCTCAATCCCCATATCAAAATAAGGTCTTACCTCAATGTGATGACCAAAACCTCAAGAGTGTTCTTCCTAGAAATTCCTTGAAGGCTCTTCTGAAGTTTGTGGTGCTTCTAAGGATTATAATACATAAGTCATTAGCGTTAAAGGAATGTAATTGTATTCTTAGAACAATAAGAATTGCAAAATATCCGTTATGTCCCAAATTCCTCTAACTTTATAAATGGGTCAAGCTAAAGCCTAAATTTTAATTGGGTCATCTAATCCCAAAAGTATAAGCTACTTTCTGGGAAGAAATCTTACTTACACAAGTATCCTGATTAAAAAAAAATCTGGGGTGTTACAGGCACAGTTAATTACGAAACGGCAAATCAACTAGGGTAGTCCTCAAAATCGCGGCCAAGGTCAACTCTTTTAGCTACTTTGACGGGTATGTTTGATCACCTTTGGACCTTTTTCTGGGGTCAATCAAAAGAGGAACTATGATGCTTATCAAACTAGGAATCCATTGCCCAAGAAGCACATTTCCATTATGTGCGAAATTACCTCTCTGCCCTTAAATGTTTTTGGGTTCTACTAGTCTAGAAGCACCGTAAGGCTATTTATAGGGGCTCTATGTATTGTCTTATGTTGGTGAATTGAAAGCAATAAAATTGGGGTAGGGAAGAAGTTCTTCTGTCCAATACCAATTACTATGTATTTATTCTCGTCTTTTGTCTTCAACTAACATAGTACCCTAGCAATGCTCGGGGAGCTGAAATTTGGTATCTCAAGAATCAAATAGAAAGATAAGTTATCTGAATGCATGATATATATATCACTAGATGTTTGTTTCTAATTAGGGTAAGAAAATACATATGTTTAAAGCTATTTATAAGTGGTAGTATCATGCTAACTATGATAATGAGGTAACCTTTATAGTTACCTTAGTGTTAGTTATGGAAAAAATAACGGTAAAAATCTCCCTCATAGCATGTCTTATTTTTGTTGCATGTAATAACGTAGAACAACTGAAGAAGGGCACTGATGGTGAAAAGAGAGTCTCTCGTTTTACCTGTGTCTAAAAGAGCTACAATGACGTTTCCTTCTGGAGAAGCTCGTAAATTGCGATGACCAAGAAAATGTACTTTTGTAGTTTTCTGCTGGAGCTGTAACTTTCTTCATAGTATATTAACTACCTTTAGAGAATGAGATAAATTTATTTTTTCCTTCTGGTCCTTATTATTTTAAGTTACGTACCTATGGCATTCTAACCATAAGCTAAATTGAATAAATTCATCACAAGTTTCTATCCTTTTTTTCTTTTCTCTTATAGAAATTTTCTTGAAGATAAACGACTTGTAGACATGAATTATCACATAAACAGTTCTATAAACGTCGCCCGACTTTGAAATCAGTCCCTGAGCCCCTAATTTCTTTTGATAATCTTTGAATTATTCTCAGTCATCAATTTACTCCTAAATTAACATTTTTGTTACATATTTAGGGGTATTTTAGTCAATTAAACATAGTGCCCTACTTCCTCCTGAGCGACACCCGCTACCACTAAGGCCGAGAACCAGCAAAAAACTCCTGTATTTGCCAATCACTAGCGCATCCAAGGCCGCGGGCCAAGATCCGTCGGAGAGGCCTAGCCTGATCCAAAAAGTGAGAAGTTGATGGAATGATTATCGTGCAGTGGTGGTTCCGGTTGGGGTTCTAGCTGTGGTGTGTTGAGCGTGGGGAGGGTGTGGCGTGGCTGTGATGTGGTGGTAAGTATAACAATATGGTGCATGCGGCAGTGTGGCGTGGTGGTGGGTGCGGCAGGATTTGGTGTGGTGGTGAATAGGGCAGTGTGGTGACGTGGTAGATGCAACACTGCAGCATGGTGGTGGGTGAAGCAGTATGTGGTTGTGGTGTGGTGGTGGGTGCAGCGGTGTGATGCGTACATGTGGTTTTGTTGATGGAATTTGGTGGTGCTTTGGTGGTTTCGGTGGGGGTAATGGGAGGCTATGGGTTCCACGGGTGGTGGCAGGTTCTGGTGGTGTGGAGGTGTAGCGGGTGGTAGGAAGTTTGGCTGGGTTGCTGGTGGCTGCTGTAGCTGTGAGACTCTTCATGTTTTGATAGATCACAGCCCATCCATTTGGTCTCTCCCTCTTCTTGAATTTGGGAAGTTTCACTTGCATGGCATTTCCAATTTTTGCCTTAGAAGCAAGAAATGACAAATTTAGTCCTGAAATTAACTGGAAAAACAATCGGAGGGACTGAGATGGAGCGTAGTACACGGATGGTTTTCAAGAAACTGTAACTACATAGACTGATTTCGGTAAACGGGCAAACTAGGAGGGAGAAAAATGTAATAATTCCTAAAAGCAGGTTTGAATGAGTTCTGATTGCGTTTTATTAGCTTGCTGATGAATAAGTATTATACTTGCAAATTTAAGATTAATTTGTCAATTCGAGCTTACTAAGTATTGAACTATATTAAAAAAAATTGTTCTTGAAGCTAATGTTATGTACGTACATATACTTTCCCGCACAGCTACTCTAGAATAAGTTGTTTGTTGTCATACAACTTGGATTACAAACTTTTTCAACTAAACATTTTGTTCTTGTACAGGCATCCGGAAAAAACAGCATATTCAATCAGATTAACTCCCCTATAATTACCCCCATTTTCAACTATCTGATTAGCAAATTCTTATAAAAGAATATGCTGTTTAATCAAGATTAACATTTTTTGCTTCAAGAATAAGCTACTAGTGCGAGCGCGCGTGTTTGAAGCAACAAATGAATCTGAAGAAAGCTTCTAGCTCTAAAGTAAGCAAAGCTAAGAGTTTTGCAATCTGAAAGTTTTGATAAAGATTAAAGACTTAGCAGGAAGGATTATGCAAATTGTGATGAATACTGCGAGGAAGAGGCTATAGAGGCTTTGATCGATATAATAGAACTTAAGGTTTTTTTTTTCTTATTTATAGTCTTTATAAGATCACTTTACTGAATTGCCGTTTTTATTTCCGATCTTGAGAATAAGAGAGAGACTCCACCTTCTCTCTAGAATTAGGGTTTTGACATGACCTTTCTTGATCTAAAGAGACTAGCTCGGCATCTTCACTTGGATCAAATGCGGCGTTCGGATCGTCTCAGGGGACCGCCAAAGGATTCCTTTACTGACGATTTCGTTGGTCAGTCGTGGAATCTGAGTCATCAACAAGTTGCCACGTCTGCACGGCAAATACCTCCTGTGCCTTTAAAGGTTAACCGAGGGCAAAAACCTGTACAGGATGTCAGTGACCTTTGGCCTGAACAGATGCAAGTATCCAGTTCGGGTTCTGATCAAGTAACAAGTAATATAAAGGAATTGAAGGAGATGTTACAGAAAGCATCTCAAAAAAATGCTGAATTGCGGCAAACTAGGGTGTTACTCCAGGAGAAAATTGCAGCAGTGGCTCATGACAGAAACCTGGAGAACAATAAGGAAGCATCCATGGCTGGAAAGGAAGGCACTGATATGGCGCGTGGATCTCATGCTCGTGTTCACGCGCCTAATGTGCAAAGTGATGAGAACAGAGAGGTTCACTCACAGGAGATTAATGCTGACCTGGCAAGTCAGTTACACACCTACTGCAAATCAAACAGTTTGATTTGCAGTAGAAAACGGTCTGAGGGGCTAAAACTAATAAAGAACGATCTTGAGGGCTAAAATTAGATTTGATTGGTCCTCAAAACATTAATGGTGTCCAGGGAGTGGATATTTTACTGAAGATGTTGAGGATGAAATGTTGCATTGGCAAATTTGTGTTGGAGTTTATATTTTGGGATCTCGACCTCCTTTCCATGTTATGAAAGGATTTCCGGAAAGAATCTGAAAAAGTTTTGGGACCTTCCAGCTGAGTCTCCACAAATCAGGAGTATGCATTGCTAAATTTCTCTCTGAGGATGCACATACCCAAATCCTTGAACTGGGACTATGGTCGTTTGATAACAATCCCTCATTCTTAAGCCTCAGATGCTAACGGTCTCGCTTGAGAAAGCAGGTTTGAGCAAAATTCTAGTATGGATAAGGCTGCCCACTCTACCACTTCTGTTCTGGTCTGCTTCAATGCTAAGTCGAATCGCAAGCCCAATTGGCAAGCCACTATTCACGGATAGAATGATGGCTACAAAGGAAAGATTTATGTATGCAAGGATTTGTGTAGAAAATTGACATTCAATCGGATTTTCCTACCGTTGTTCCTCCAAGGGGACCTGATACAGTAATCTATTAACAGGCTGTGGAGTATGAATGGATTCTCCCCAAATGCCATTGCTGCAAGGTGTTTGGGCATACTGGAGAAAGATGCCTGAGGAAAAAAACAAGTACGGAGGAAAAAGGAAAACAGTGGTTACTCAAGAGAATCCTACTGTGCAAGATTCTGCCGCAATGACTGATGATCAGATCATTCATGAGATTAGGAGGGATGATAGACTAGCTGTGAATACCCAAGTACTAGTTACGAATAGTCTTCAGGAATTCCTGGAGGAAATTTGTGGGGAACTTTCCTGGAGGAAGATTGTGGGGAACTCTAGGAGCACTGCAATCAAGGGGATGATAACTGTTCAGAGTGTATGCATATGATAGGTCAGGAAAGGACATGAAAGAAACAAGGAAAGGGTTGTAGTTCTGCCAGGAGGGGAAATGGATCCAATTTTTCGGTAATGAGCATCCTAAGCAGGAACTTTAGGTGCTATAATGTCCCCAGTTAGCAGTACAATGCATAGAAAATACTTAAAAACTAAACATATCTGCTGTTGGCCTTGTTGAAACATGATATGGAATGAGAATGTGCACAGTATCACAAAGAAGTGGTCAAAATCTTGGCAATTCATCCAAAATGCCAATCATAAGGTTGTCTCCAGAATTTGGGTTGGCTGGAATCTAAACGATGTGAAACTTAGCATGATTGCTACGCATCTACAAGTTATTACTTGACATTTGGAGATGAATAATAGTCAGTCTGACTGGTATGTATCCCGTGTATATGGAAGTAACAAAGGCATAAAAAAACAGGGAGCTGTGGGCTCAACTGGTGCCAACTGCTGCAACCATTGGAAATAAGCCATGGATTGTTATGGGAGACTTTAATGTGGTCGGGTATGCAAATGAATGGCAAGGAGAGCTTGGAATCAAATTTAATGACTGCTTAAACCCATTGCAAATTTAAGAGATGCCAGCTAAAGGCATCTTCTTTACTTGGTGCAACAAAAGAAAGGAAGCTGAGATCATTCACCGTTGAATTCGTAGAGTTCTCCAAAATTCTGTTTTCGGATGACTGTACTTTCCTAACTCTGAAGTAGAAGTAACTGCCCCTGGATTATCAGATCATGCTTGACTCGAAATCACTATATCCTTTCAACAGTACATAGGTAAAAGGCCTTTCAAACTTCTGGATGTATCAACCCTACCATTAAATATGTGGTTCAGAGGATATGGAATAATGAAACCGCCAGGGGGGGGGAGGGGGGTTGGTGGCTGGATACTATGCATACTCTTTATGCCAAATTGAAAGGTCGAAGCCTGTATTCGAGCAATTCAACAAAGATCACAATGCAGAAATATCTACTATGGTGGCTAGCAAGAGAAATGAACTGCAGCAAATTCAAGCCAGGATGCTGTCTGATACTGATATGGATGCTAGGGAATTGAGACAAGCTGAAAAGGAGATATATGGCCAATACTATCATCTGCTGAAAGCTGAAGAAGCTTTCTATTGTCAAAAAGCAAGTTTTAGAAATATCAAGCTAGGTGAAAGCAACACTGCATACTTCCATGAAATGATGCAGATTCACAGAGCTTACACTAAAGTGATGTCAATTCACACTCAAGATGATCAACAAGTAGTTGGTGAATAGGCAGTTCATCAGGAAGCAAACAACTACTTCTCCAGTTTTCTGGGTAATGCTCCTCCTCCTGGAAATTATTCCAGGAGGATATGCTGGATTTGATGCCCTATAAACTGAACACACAACAACAACACGATCTATTGGGTGCTGTCACTGCAGAGGAAATTAAGCAAATGATATTCTCTATCAAAAGAAATAAAGCTCCTTGACCAGATGGATTCTCTGCTGAGTTTTATCAAAAGAATTGGAACTTGGTTGGCCAAGATGTTACCAAAACCACCGGCAGCCCACCTCCCCTCCCATGCTCCCACCACCGCCAACCTCACACCCGTCACCCACCCACCCTCCATCGCCATCCACTATCAATCTCACTAGCCACCAGTACCACCATCCTCTGCCCACTAAACCCACCACACGCCCACACGACACCTACCCATCCCTCCCTTGTCACCCACTACCAATCTCTACGCACACACCTGCACCCTTTAAAACAAACACACCCACCCACCCAGATGCAGCCCCACACCCACCCACCTGCTCGTACACAACTGTGGCTGCGGGCACACACCCACGACGCACCTCCTCCTGACACATGCACACTTGCACACAGACTCGTTGCGCACACACCATATCCCCCACACTGTCATTGCATGCACACACCCCCACAACAAGTAGACATAGCTGTATGGGCCTTTGTGTGCCTTGTATGTGTGTGTGCCGTGGGTGTGGCCTGAGTGTTTTGGGTGTGGACATGGGTGGATAGGGTAGGGGTGGTCGGCATTGGGAAGGTTTGGGGTGGGGGGAGGGTCGTGACCGTGGGGTGTGTAGGTGCGGATGGATGGCGTAGCGAGTGGAGCGCCGGTAGTGGAAGGGTTGTGCAGACGGAGGCAGTGGTTTGGACTTAATTTCGGGGCTTTATTGGGGGGCTATTTTTGGGTTTTAACATAAACATTCAACGTCAAGATAAAGGGAGGGGTTTTGTGAGATACGGACCCTAATGCCAAGGGGTCACTGTGAATAAGGGAGGTTCCGAGTGTATTAAACCCAAAACTCAGGAGTACCTAGCGTGATTTTCCCAATTTAACATCTAGAATTAAGCGATCATCTATTTGTTTTTGAGGTAAAAGTAAAGATTTGAGTTAAAATTTTTGCTTAGTGTTACTTTTAGTAAAAAGGTTCTATTTTTAGCACCAACAATCATCACCCACATCTGCATTAAACTTTATTGTGAACACCAACTTGCAACCTGCTGTTTTCTTCCCTCTAGGCAGTTCCACAACTTCTCATTCTTTGTTAGAGCACCCATTTCTTCTTTAACGCAACTCTCCACTTAGGATCGGCAAGAGTGTCTTGTATGTTTCTCGGTATTTCTGTTGTAGACAATCGTATGGTAAAGGCACGAAAGGTATTCACAAGAATCAAACTGGGATATAGGATGTTGAGTGTATGTTCTGATTCCTTTTGTAAGGGCAATTGGCAGGTCTAGGTCCACCTCTTCAGTCAAAATCTTGGCACCCTTCTGAATGGAATGATCAGTGCCATCATGATGAGTATGATCATCAGCTTGCTCAACATCAGGGCTGGGGATCGGTTCCGACTCTTGGCGTTGCAGAGCTTTTGGCTTATCACCATTTAGAGGTGGTCTCCTGCATGAATATGCTGTTAAAAGCCTAGAATCCCCCTGTTTCCAGTATTTTCTTTTTTTGAATGAGTGGCATCCTGGAAGGTTTGGATTCAATATTGGGTAGGGTAGTTTGTGGTGATGGATCAAGCTTATGTTCATCCCAAGGCTTATCTTCATCTAAAGTCACCCATGAAGACAAGTTTGGTAAAAGAAAGGTTGAGATTCAAGGAATGTGACATCCATAGAGACAGAAACGACAAAGTGATGGGGAATAACACTTGTATCCACATTGAGTTGGGGAATACCCAATAAATATGCACTTATTGGATTTGAGATCGAGTTTAAAGCAATGTTGTAGCTAGATATGTGCAAATGCAGTGCACCGGAAGGTTCTAAGGGGAATAAATGAGACAAATCGGAAGTTCGGGTAAGGTTTTAGAAGTTTTGACATCAAATAGGTGAATTTAAGGATTTTTTAGGGCATTCAATTTATAAGATATAAGGCGGTTAGAACGGCTTCTCCCCAAAGATATTTTGAAACCTGCATGGTAAACATAAGAGATCCTGTAACTTCCATGTGGAGATTTTTTCTTTCGGCTATACCGTTTTGCTATGGTATGTCAGTACAAGGGCTTTGGTGAATGATTCCATTACTTTGAAGGTATTCTCCAAGAATTGAGTGGAAGTATTCTTTTCTATTGTCAGTTCTCAAGGTTTATATAGAAGTGTTAAATTGTTCTTTTCATGGTGTGAAACAACTGTAAGGTTTTACCAGCTTCAAATTTTTCTTTGAGGAGATAAACCCAACAAACGCTAGTGTAGTCATCAATAAATGTGATAAACCATCGGGTTCCTAAAATGTTCTTTATGCGAGAAGGATCCCAAATGTCATTATGGATTAGGGAGAATTTGTGACTCTTTATATGTTCTAACTGGAAAGTGTGTTCGTGTAAGTTATGCTAGCTGACAGATCCCACAAGAGAAATGACTTGAATTTCTATTAATAAACAAATCTAGGTGCAAGCGTTTAAGGTAATGGAAATTAGGGTGGCCCAACCTGCAATGCGACAACATTATTAAGTCGTCATTATTGGAAACAGAAGAAAAATTAACGGTCGTTGCTTGCTTCCTCATGCAGACTTTGTCCTCAAAATAGTAGAGTCCACCGCTTACTCTAGCACTGCTAATCGTCCTCCCTGATACATTTCACAAGAGATGAAATTTAGCAGTGCAATTAAGATCGTGGGTCATCTTGCTCATAGAGATCAAATTACATGCCAAATTTGAAACATGCAAAATCAAGTACAGAATAATATTTTTTTCAGCAACACTGACGCTTTCCTAGTAACATTAGAGAATGTTCAATCAACTATATTTACTCTAAAATTTCCACAACAAGGAGTATATGAGTAGAATAGCTATGAGTTACCTGTCATATGGTCTGAGGCCCCAGAATCAAGCCAAGGGCAATTATTTTGAGCATGAAGTGTATAGTACCTTGTGCAGAGTCATTGGTTTTAATGTTTTGGTTACCCACGGTTGGCTGACTCGAGAGTTTCTGTAGTTGCTATAGTTGGGCCTTGGTGAAGTAGATCCTATTCGGATCACTGCTAGCCCGAGTGTCTTCATTCTTCTCTTCTACAGTAGCCTGAAATCCCTTTCCCTTGTTTGATCCCCGAGCTTTCCAGTTAGATGGCTTACCGTGAATATCTTAGCAAGTGTCTCGGGTGTGGCCCGGTTTATTGCAGTGACTGCAGTGCAAACGTTCTCCTCTCTGGTTGTTTTTGTGATCTCCATGAGATCTGTCAATGGAGGGACTATTCTTTGTGGCTAAAGCCATAGTTTCCATGGGCATTTCACTACTAATAACAGTCTCTTTTTTTCTTCCACGCATAACACGCCTTTGCTAGCTTCACTACACACTTCAGCAAATGCTTCATCAATGGAAGGCAAAGGCTGACGTCCCAATATCCTTCCTCTTACTTCATCCAACTCTCTATTCAGGCCAGTAAGGAAGTCATACAATCTTTCCATTTCAAGGTGTCTTTTGAACTTCAGATTTCCTTCAAGATCACCCCAAGCAGCTTCATAAATGCATGTCCAACTCTTACCAAAGAGTCTGCAGCTCATTGTAGTACTCGGTCACCTCTAAGGTTCCTTGATGCATTTCAAATCCCTGAGATGCATTCTCAAGATCAGATAATTCTTGTTGACAACATCCCAAATAGCCTTGGCAGTCCGAATGAACAAATAGGTCTGGCTAATGTGCGACTCCATTGAGTTGATCAACCATGCCATGACAATTGAGTTGTTGAGTTCCCAATTGGCATATGTTGAATCTCCTAGAGTTGGACGTTGGATCTCTTCAGTGATATACCCCATCTTTCCTCTTCCTAGAATCACTAAAAGGACAGATTGTGACTACAGGAGGAAATTTTTCCCATCCAGCTTGTGACTCATGATCTGCAGCGAGGAGTTGTCCCCGAAGGACTGTGGAGTTGCTGGTTCCGTGACAACTTCTGACGTGGTGGACGACGAAGAATCCTCCTCCACACTTAACATCCCTTCTTCTTAGTTCTATATAGGCTAAATTCAAGGGCAGTGAGGAGAGACAGTAGAGCACTGCTCTAATACCATATAAGTGTATGTGATTGTATGAGAGAAATTCTCCATGTATTAACATTAGGAATTTTACAGACTATATATACAGCTAATTGACATCTAAATAAGGAGGAAATGCAAAGACTACGTGAAAGTGGACTGAGGTAGGAAGATTTTCAAGGACCCAAGACCAGAATGTCAGTGAGGGAGGGAAATAGATTCAGAGACTTATTGTTCGAACCACTTATTGTTGGAAAACGTTACAAAACTCAGGGGTTAATCCCCTGTATTATAAAAAATCTGTTTCTTTACATTCTGAGTTAGTTCCTTGTTTACTTCAATAAAATTGGAGGTTTTTGTCTTTGTTCTTTGCATGATAAACATAATTAACGACTTGACATTTCAGATCTGAGATTGAATCCCCACAAGTAACTAACATATCGACAATAAAATGTATTATCCATAGATGTTTGTTTGTTCCTAACACTGCCTAGTTTGAAAGTAGCTAGAGGCGCATCTTATTGTGGCATGTGAACAAAAACAAAGTACATCCATGATCAACTGATCCTTATATATGGTTACATTCATATAAAGAGATTGACAAATGAAAATATAGGAGGTGGTTTCCGTGCATCCCATTGTGTGATTTGCTACCAAACTAACCTGACTTGTGATTTTGCAAAATCCTGCTTTCAATGTACTGCCACTGATATGGACATAATGTTGTCAACAAATACAGGACAGTCCCATGCTTGGCAAGGGTCCCTGGTCTAGTTATTGCCATACTTTTGTCATCCTGTGGAAATAGTTAATGTTTACGATAATTATTCTGATGGTGATTTTTGTGATGTATATCAGTTGCCTTGTTAGCTATTTAAATCCTTGAGAATTTTTCTGCGTCTTTCTTGCACATCCTTAACTTCACCGAAGTACCTTACGGTTATCCTTTTGTTTTGAGTCATCATAGGATTTTCGACAAAGTTATTTGACAAATTATAATCTGTTTTCTCTTAATTTGACAATCTTGTTTTACAGATCAACGAAAAGGGTCAACTTCGCTTAAGCCACCGAGCACTACTTCCAGACCCAAGTCCAGAAATACACAAGGATAATGCTGCTTCAGAAAATGCTGTTGATACGTGTAAACCTAAGAAAGTTTTAAGCATACCAAAAGGTGGTTTTGCAGAAGAGAACACGGAACAGCCCAAGGATAAAAGTAGTCCTGTAAAGCTGTCAAGCACCCCTAAGCTTCATTCTACCGAAGACAATATTTCGGAGAAGGTCATCCAAAGGGTTGTTAGGTCTGCCAAAGATGGACATAAGAGAGAGAGGTCAAAGAATAGCAGTGCTAAACCTGTTTACAGAAAAAATGAAAATGCACTAGTAAATGGAGAGGCGAATATAGGATAGCTTTAACATATTTAAATCAGTTCAAACGACGAAGGATGCGCTAGTCACTTTTTTGCAGTCCAGAAGATGGTGTTTGACACTCTGCTCCAGAAGCAATGTGAAGGTATGTCTTTTTATGAGCAAGAGAAGTACGACATTATATGATTCATGAAATAAACAGTTACATGGATTTAGTTAGGGTTGACCCTTGCAGTTGGGGGTGCTCGGAGCATTTACCTTGTGCAGCCCACTTTTGCAGTTAACTGTACACTGTCTGCTTCAAGCTCAAAATTGCAACTGATAGTTGACAGTCCAAAGCTTTACATTCTAGTATTTGATGGCCTGAAACTAATTGTCCTTGTTATGATTAGTATTAATTAATCAACATTATAAAGAGTACATCTTACGAAGCCCCACTAAACACCACCCCCCCCCCCCCCGCCAACAAAAAAAAAATTTAATTTTTGCTGAAGATGGCAAGAACTTTGCTTGGAAGAAGTTTCTTTATACTTGACTAGGGAAGGTTATTTGGCATACGGTTGGATATTTAGTTAGCAATAATGATGGGTGCCCCGCCAGTAAATCTGAAGACAAGCATGGGGTGTACTCCTTGGTGGGATGTTGTATTCATTGCTGCACAAACTTGTTGGTCCAGTAACCGTTTAAAGAATTTTGTTGCCCATGAACTCATTGTGACAATTCTTATGAATCCTTTAAACAGATGCGACTGGATTTCCTGATAATTGATCCACTTCGATATGAGCGCCATATGAGAGCTAGTATATGTACTATATGTTGTCAAAAGTAAAGCAGGAGCTGAAGAAATCTAGCATGGATGATGAGTTTGTCTGATTGGAAGAGGCTTGCAAAGAAGCCCGCATCCTGACACCATTGCTTTGTATTGGATTTTCATTCCTGTTCTCGAATGAAATTGCCTGCAAGAACAGTTGAGTTTGGGGTGTGTCCAGCTGCTACGTGGCAAAATTACCAGATTGTCACTACAAGGATATCCTATTGTTCTTATATACGTGGCAAAATTATCAGATTGTCACTAGAAGGATACCCTATTGTTCTTATATTTCTTCTTTATGTCCAAGATTTTTCTTTGAGTTATATTTTACTGTAAACCTCCATTTGCTTTTTAAACAGTGAAGTTCAGAGATGTGGATATGCCAATTTTATGATTCGGTATTTCAAGCTCCGGGGCCCTTGTAATAAGGATAATTTAAACTATCCAAATCCCGTGCTATGCACGAAAGGGGTGTTAGTTAAAATCTCGTGTTATGTACATATTATTAATTAATCATGAAATAGAAGAATGGAGGTTATGGGATTGGATGATTAGACTTCATGAGGTTGAAAGTTATTTTGTGGTCAATTAAAATTTAATACCTATTAAGCTCTATTTTAAAATTGTAGGGTTTGGAAGGCATAGAAGATGTCAATAAAATCTTTAGAAGCCCCTGATATACACAAGCATCTCATGTTATATCAAAATCAGCGTCACTATATTCTACAAAGGTGTAAAACACACGTGTAACACACATGAACAACTTAAAGCATGATTTACCCTTCATCAGTTTTAGCATTGGGAGTAGACAATTCCAATACCATAAGATGATTGATGTGAGATGTAACAATTCATTCAAATCAGAACAAAATTAAATGAATAAAGAACTTCCGGATGTCAAGTGGTGCAGGAGGGTCTCGTCCTTACAAATAAGACAAACATAAAGTACTTTGAAAAAAGGGATAAATGTACATTGACCCCTGTATTTTAAGCATTGTGCAATGTGGCGTCCCATACTTTAAAAATAGTTACTAAACTTACTCTCACTATTAAAAAATGTGCACTTTAACAGAATCCGTTACAGAGTTGTCCAAAAGACACCACTACCCTCTGGTTTTGTTTTATTTACTTCACTAAACATTAGAATCACAGGGGCCAAAGTGCAATTACTATGAATCTCCATTCACCACCCCTAGGCACCATCAGCCCTCACCCACCATTGCAGCACCACACAATCGACCCACGGCATACAACCAGCTCTAAGAAGCCCGCACAGCAAACCACCAAAAAGCCCCACAACAAAACAATCGCCAATCAGCCCACTCGCAAGAAAGCCCTATTCCATTATTGATATCGCTAATGAGCTCCGACGTAGATCTTCAGCGCCGCCACGTACTGCCCCTGCGCCGACGGCATCGGCCCGATCGAGGCCAGCCGGCACGACGTCATTCGGTTATTGATCTTCATCCTTGGGTGTTGTAAGGCCTTCGCGGCAACTCGCCGTCACACGAACAGGACAAAACTGAAGCCCGTGGCCTTGCCGGTGGCTTGGTCTATTACGATTGCAGTCCTCGATTTTGCCGAATGGTTCGAAGGCGGCGGGTAGGGTTTCTCAGGTTTTGTCTCAGCCAAGGCAGTGGACGAAGATCTTGCGGTGAGAGACATCGCGGTCGGCTGCGGGTTGGACGCGGGCAAGGATGGAGGGGTCCCAGTTGGCAGCATCGATGAGGAATCCGACAACGTGGTCCTGAGTGTATTCTTCAGGTTCAAGGTGGGGGAAGTTGCGGTGGCAGCCACAAGTGGCACATCAAAAAGAGGTGGGGTCGGGGGTGGCACATCAAAAAGAGGTGGGGTCGGCAGGGGTAGCGGTAGGGGATGGCAGAGGAGATCAATGGTGGCTTGATGGCGGTGGAGATCGCTTGTTGCGGCGGCGGATGGTGGTAGCAGTTTGGGTGAGGGGGAGAGAGGAGAAAGAGGAAGGGATGGTGAAAGAGGAAGCGACGGTGGCAACATTTTTGGGTAGGGGGCAAGGAGAAGAGAAAGGAAGGGGAAAGAGAAAAGAAATTAGGGTTAGGTTTTATGGTGAAATGACAAAATTACCCGTAAAAAATTATAATTTTATGCCACTTGAAAGGGCATTTAGGTAAATGAATTGTCAATTTTAAACTATGTGAGGTTAAAAGGGTATATTGGTCTTTATAATATAAATTTGGATTTCAAACTATTCCCGCTCAAAAACATAGTTAAGTTGGACGGAAACCGTCTAATGCGCCCACTTTTTAATAGTGGAGGTAGATTTAGTAGGTATTTTTAAAGTATGGGGCGCCACATTGCACAATGCTTAAAGTACAGGGGGTCAAAGTGCATTTACCCCTTGAAACAATGCATACCCAGTTACGAAAAAACCAGCATGCACCTTGGCTTCAGGTAAATTTGGTGTTGCCACTATATTTCCATGGAACACAGCCACCCACGCCCTAGCGAGTGCATAGGGCCACTGCAATGAAATGCCTTTTACACATTTCATCAAGGACTAAAATATACTCATTAGAATAGGTTTGTTACGTCCATTACTTTTCCCGAACTTTCTCAGTCTACTCATTTTCTTCAAGCTTCAATACAGTCAAAAAGATAACTGTTCTCTTTTTAAAGTAGTAGGGACTATTACAGCTGCATGCTTGCAGCTATGAAGCACCAGAAACTTAAAATGGATACCTCAGATGAAACACCAAAAACTCGAAAAGTGCCAAAACTTCCCTGACACATTTGCTTTAGTGCATAAGGGACTATAGCTTATCCCTTTTCTGCCATCTCTCTGTCCTAGTGGCTCTTGTGATGGTCGGAATAACAATAAAGATTGTGAAGTGTGAATCCCTTTGAGGCTTCGTTCATTGATTTCATATCTACCCACACAAACACGTGAAAAAGTCTGCTTCTTTGGAAAATTGCCGTGTTCCACGTTAGTGCTTATGCTATTTTGGCTTGTAGCACAAAATAGGCTAGTATTGTTTGTGGCTTGTACTTGTTGCTAGGCATCGCTATGAGTCAAAAGCAACTAAGTAAATAGAGAATTGCTTCAATCTCTTCAGAATCTACATTTAAAAAAAAAATAGTTTGCCAAGTCCCAAAACTTTGCTATAACAAAGTCATCCATGACTAACATCTTAGTTTAGGTACTTGATCTGCATAATGGTTCTCTATATCTTTTCGTTTTATTTTATATTTTTCTTTTCTATTGATTTAACCATTCTCACTTGCTTACACTTTGATCCTTAGAAGTAAATAGGAAGGGAAAGTGTATGCAATTAGATAAGTCCATGTGCTGGTAAACGATTAATTTTCAGAAGACGCAAGTCTTTACCCATTAATTTCTCCACCAAAATGTTCACTGTAAAGGTGGCATAAAGCCTACCACATTTTCTCCACCAAAGCGTTCATGATAAAAACTCTGATGAACCTGGTATAAATTAAAGGAAGAAACTAATACAGGTCAGATTACAGGCCATGTTGTTCGACAAAAGAGTTTTGCGCATAATGATAGCCTTTCGGAAAAAGGAAATGCAACCCAAGATATTTAAGTTAATTTTTGCTACGCTTGTACACATTAGCTCCCAAAAGACTAAGGTTTGCCTATTGTTGCAACTGACGGATATGGCAACAGTAGATCCTTCTTAGGTTTGAATCCTCGCAAACATAGGCCATCGTTCTACCACCACCGGCATCACACAAATCTGAATTTCAGATCGGGTTTGAAGATGATTATAATCACCGCATCCAACCTATTCCCATTTACCACCGCCAATAGAATCCACACCAAACCACAAGCCTCGGCTTCACCTTCACTAGCTCCCAAAACCTAAATTCCCCAAAACTACTGCCTCCATGACCCTTTGAATGTGTTACAGATTTGAGAACACATAGACTTAGGTGCTCAGTTGTCAATGACAATTGTTGTTGTGCTCAGTTCTTTGGTATGGTGCTCTGAATATCTGACTTCGAGGGTGTTGAAATTAAAATTACAACAATTAATGCGCTATTACGTAACACGTAGTGGGTTCGGAAACATACAATATGAAGTCTCCTAATATTCCGACGATGGATCCTTGTTGTTACGAACTTCCAACACGCTTGATCTTTTTCGTAGGTACGAAAACGGCTACTAGAGTCTAGTTCTTCGTCCACGAACCAAATCCTAGAGCTTGGTGATTGCTCTAGAGAGTGCTATAAAGACAGGGATTGTCTTGTGACTTATTGTCTATAACTTATATTTTATTGGGATATTTTTAGTCTTTATATAGAGATGTATTTAGAGACAGACTTTACCTCAAACACCTAGGAGATAAAGATGTATTTATCTCAAACACTTAGGAGATAAATATCCTCTAAATAACTTTAATTATTCAAACTAACAAATACACATTATTTGTTAGTGGCCGGATAATGGGTCCGCTGACCCAATTTATTAACAGCTCCCACTCGCCCACACACATGGCAAATAAATCGTGTAGTCCCTTCTTATCTCTTGTCCACTCATCTCCTCATATAGAAAATGGAACGTGCGACCTACGAGAAAGGATATCCAGTTGAGGAGTATTGTATTAAGTTATCACCAAACTAACACAATACATCACTCCAAAAAAAATCTTGTATGTACCCCAGATAGTTCAACTACACCAGATTAAACACTCTCAAATCACTCATATTGAGCAGTGTTAAACCTATTATATGTTATGTATTCATGACGCATATCGAAACAAAAATCGACAAAGTCACCCGAGCTATGAATCACACAACATGGTGTAATATTGAACTTTCTTCCCAAAGCCCTCATGTCATTCCAATTAGACCCAACTGCTTTCCTAGACATGCCCCGCAAGACCTCATCATCCATGATCCAAGGGTACATGCTAAAGTACGACATTGAGTATCCTCTTCATGACATAGTCTAAGGTGAAAAGGGTACCATATCGGATCAAAAATATTTCGATCCAAGTGGCTCACACAGTGACAAAGCATGGATTCATTCGTCACTCCCACTGTCGATCTGCATTTAGCACATGCAGTATGATTTGCAAGCTATGGCGTAACCCGTAAGGGCGTGTCACATAAATGTATAATAAAATACGCCATACGAATCCGGGTCTAGTCGTTGTACAAGCGTCTAACCTGAGTTTTTCAGTCCAGTCACTCTCATAGTGCCTGCCTGAAACTCACATTCGGCTGTAAGCAGGCTATATAGAGTTGTGGAGATACTCTATGATCGACCTAACTTTATAGGTCTCATCTTAGTTCCAACTAAGGCGACATGTTTGCTTTATAAGATGTATCATCTTATTTGCCCTCTTGGCGCCTAAGACAATTATGTTTCATCTTGCTCGCTATCTTAGCGCCAAGGTGAATTACCCGTGTAAGTCGGTCAATTCAAGCCTGGTGACACTCTCAACAAGGATGTATATGTAATCACAAAGATTATCCATTCATTCCAAAATGAACTCAAATCAAGGAATGAAAATTTAATGTAATAAATAATGTCAAGTACATGAGATGTCATAAACATATCAAACCTTACGTAGTCCCATACTCCTAATGTGAGAAAGGAAAACATCTCTAACAATAGGCTTGGTCAATGGATCAGCCACCATTCTGCTAGTAGGTATATGCTTTATGGTTACATCTCCTTGCGCAACTAAAGTTCTAATGAAGTGATAACGAAGGCATATGTGTTTGGCCTTCCCATGATATTTGGGGTCCTTTACAAAATCTAGGGCAGTTGTATTGTCACAGTGAACAGTGACAGACTCGTCTGCATGAGCTGTAACCCCTAGAGCCTGTAAGAATGACCTCAACCAAACAGTTTCCTGGACTGCTGCTGAACAAGCAACATACTCCGACTCCATCGTGGATAGGGCGATGCAAGACTTTTTCTTGCTGTACCAAGAGATAGCTCCACCTGAAGTGGATATGCGCTCATCTCTATCAGCGCCCCAATCAGCATCGTTGTATCCTCTCAATCTCAAGTCTCCACCATGATAACACAGGACGAGATCAGCGGTTCCACGTAAGTATCGAAGAATCCTCTTTACCGCATTCCAATGAGTGGGTCCAGGATTACTCTGATAATGACTCACCATTCCAACGGCAAAGCAGATGTCTGGACACGTACACAACATAGCGTACATCAGACTCCCAACTGCAGCCGTATAAGGCACTTTGGACATCCGATTCTTTTCCTCATCATTCTTTGGACATTGGTCTGTGCTTAAAGTACACGCCTTATCCATTGGAGTGTCTATGGGTTTTGAGTTATGCATACGAAATTGTTCAATGACCTTCTTGATATACGTCTCTTGAGACAAACTGAGAAGACTCTTTGGACGATCACGTATGATTTTAACTCCGAGCACATAATTAACTGCTCCCATGTCCTTCATCTCAAAAGTTGAGGACAGCCACTGCTTAATGGCGATAGTGGAACTCATGTCATTCCCAACTAAAAGAATGTCATCCACATACAAAGAAAGGATCAGAATATTTTTGTTGGATCGTTTTACGTAAACGCAATGGTATTGTTCAATCATTTCAAAACCTATAGAGGTAATGGCTAGCTTAAGAATTTACAAAGAGTAGAAATGAATCTAGTCTAAGTCCAAAGTGTTAATCCGAAGAAATGTCGCATGTTTAAGTTTGAGATTTCCCAAAATCATACTTATTAACACAGTTAGATTAATCATTGTTTGAAATCAACTCTCGAGGTACCCCATACCAACAAATGATGTTGGTCCTAATGAACTGGGACACTTTCATGGCATTGAGCATGGCGTACGAAGCTCTTTTAACCCACTTCGTAAAATAATTTATGGCTACCAGTATAAACTCGTGTCCATTAGATGCCTTAGGACTGATCCTTTCTATTACATCTATTCCCTAAAGGCTATAGAGATTTCATTGTGTATAACTCTCTAGGAGGGAGCTACTGCAAATTGGTGCAAACTTGACATTTCTGACACCTTCTTACATATTTGATGCAGTCTTGCTCTATTTTAATCTAGTGATATCTCTGTAGGGGAATTCTCTTTGCTAAGATGTGGTCGTTCATGAATGGAACACACTCTCCTGAATGTATACCTTCCATAATCTGATTGATTTCTATCTCGGTCACACACAACAAGTGTTCTCCATTGTAGTATCCCTTGTATAAGCACCGGTCGCACACAATAAACTATGTTGCCTACCTCCTCAAAGATACACGGTCTTTCGAGAAAGATCCATTAGGGTATTTCTTGTTCTGGATAAGGTTGGGACATCAGTGTACCACTATTCGGCTATGTCATCTTCATAAAGCAATAATATGGTCGATCTCTTTTCTGTATCACAAACAACTCCATCCACTGTCTTTTGGGTATGTCCACCATCGACGCGAGTGTGGACAAGTTGTTGGCAAATTATTCTTGAGTTGGGGTCGGTAATGGAATTCCACGTCCTCAAACTGTTCAACAATTATTCTTGAGTGTGGCCAAGTCATTGGCAAAATTATGCTTGTAGACATTCGAATTTGATTCTTTACATCCTTTGTATCTGGTATATGATCAGTGCTAAATCACCATACACTATAATCTCTCAGACTCGTAAGCTCAAAGCCACGTCCAGACCGATGATACATGCCTCATATTCAGGGTGTTATCAATACTGTCGAAATTCAACTTGATGGCTATGGGTGCATAAGCTCTGTCAGGTGATACTAACAGTAGCCCTACTTCAAATTCCTTACATTTGTTGTTCCGTCAAAGTATAACAGCTACCTTGTCTCTCATTCAGTGACACTTTAACGACCTAAAAATCTGGAGCTCTATCGCCCTAAACTCCCGGAGCATTAACGTACCACATCATATCAAATATTACCAAACCCTGTTTATTGACACAGTTCAAAGTTTCTAACTAGAAAGTAACTCAAATTCTTCAAAAAAACAAGGTTACAGAAAGAACTGCTTAAACTTAAACTATTAAAACTTAGGTTTTTCACAAAGTCAAGTTCCTTACAGAACGAGTTAACAGTACTGACCCACACAAGAGTCTTACTACACAAAATAATGGTGGGCACTCCAGAATCTCACACAGACTCTAAACCATCTCTTAGCAATCTATATTTGATCATTATCTACAGAAGGGAATCAAATGAGAGTAAACTTTTGAGTGCTTAATAAGGTCGTTCAAGAAACAAATGAAGGAATTACAAAACGATTCAAGTGTTAATTCGTTGATAATCTTTTAGAACATTTCAGAAAATCATAAGCAGTTTGATGATTTTCCAAAACTATCATTTGAGATCATTTTCAAATCCATCATTTTAATATACAATGATGATTTTTCAAAGGATTTCAAAATGAGAACATATACTTCAAAGACAACATGACGAAGGGCTTTAGATAACAAACAGTTTGATCACAATATAGGGAAGAGTTTTAACTCAATCCACTTCAATCAGATATCAAGACATTCATTTCCAATCATTTTCAAAACAATTGTTATAAGATACAACGTAAATAAATTCAGAATATATTAACCATGGGCAGAGGCAATGCCACTCAGCAAAGCAGAAAAAAAAATAGTACACATGCATTATGTACAATAACTAGTCCTTTTCATCAAGGTACTAGCCCTGCATATACGCAGGTTCAAACCATCTTATAACGCCTCCCCACAAAATAGATCCTTACGTCAACGTAGAAGACAACAATCAGAAAACAATTCAATGCTTAACATGCAATAAGAAATAAACATCAACATGAATTCAAATAACCAATTTCAATTAAACATGTTGATTTCAATTCGTCACTTGGAGTTCAAGAATAGCCACAAACAAATAGAAAGAACAAAATACGAACAGTTATTGAATATGCTCAGCGTACAATAAAAGGCGAGCAATGATTTCTAAATAACTAATTCAGGTTCAGTATTAGGGTTTCCTTGGTAATAACATGCTGATATTAATGCATATTTCAGTGTTCAACAGTACCCATAAGTAAATCAAAAGAAAATTTACAAATAAAAGTTAATTAGGGTTCGGACAAAAATTCTTACCCAGGGTTCAAATCCCTTACTTGGTTCTGAAACTTAACTATCCTAATAGAAAAGTCTTTTACTTTAACCTAAATGAAACAATCAAATGATCAAGGTGCAGTCTACACCACAATACTAACTCAATACTATGTCACGCATACTGCTAAAATGACCCCCTCACCAGGTATGTAAAATTATCAAAATACCGCTTATGTGTAAAATTATCAAAAACACATCTCTCATACTTAAATCACCAGAATAGCCTTCTTATAAATAAAATTACTAAAATATTCTTATTTTATGTGAATTTACCCAAAAGTATCGTTTATAAGTAAAATTACCAAAATACCTCATTTGGGTGGCAAATTACCAAAATATCTCCTGGTGACCCCCACACGAAATTTCAAAAACATTTTAAAATACTATTTTACGTATCTTGAAGTTATTTTTTGGTTAAAAAATATTTTAGAAAATTTTCGCTCAAAGTCCGGATCGAGCACTCAGAATCAAGTTCTTTAAAATTGGTTATCGACCTTTGAATGGCACGAAAATTTAGAAAATGAAAGATCTCGGTAATATAAGGCTTTCTTATAATTTTCAGATTAAAATAACTTAATTTGTTATATTAAATAATTCGAGAATTTCTTTTAATTGATACCCTAATTTAGCATCATTCGCGGATACAGAAAATTCCTAAAATTTCTGCAGTGTATGTCTCGTAAAAAAAATGGGGATTTTGAACTTGGTCAAAATCTAAGCAAGCAGAACAATATTTAAAAAATCATTGAATAAACTGCCTAAAAATTTCCTACATTTAGTGACACTTACAAACACTGTTCAAATTAAAACACACACTACATCACCTTGACACACACGCAGTCCCTTCTTATTCACTCTGCCGAGACACGCACACTCAACTCTCTCCCTCTCTCTCTCTCACACACACACAGAGAGCCATACATAAACATACATACTTATACCTAAAAACACACACTTTACACATTAATACACATAAATTACACATTATTACATGCAAACACCCACCCAATGCACTGTCACACACAAACAGGTAGACACACACAGAGTCTCTCCATAATGTAAACACACACAAAACAAACACACTAACACACCCAGTTTTATACACACAAGCCTCCCCCCTCCCCCCCCCCCCCTCACACATACACACACAATTACTCACACCTGAGATAACCATACATAGCAACACACACTGCACACATTGCAAAGCACACACAGAAAAACACACCCAAGTCCCACGGTTTCACACATTAAAAACACACACTAACACCTACATGCTACCCCCATATAACACACACTCATAAGCTGAAAACGCATACATATATAAACACACACAATACACAGTCGTGTTCCCAACTGTGAACACACACACACACACTTTGCACCTAATTTTCACATACACACAATTTTAACCCACTAAAAATCACCAAAGACGAAAAGGGATTACCCTTTTGAGAAAAATCCCCCAACTTTTCTCCAATTTCCCTCTCTATCTCTCCTTCTTCCCCTTTTTTCCTCAGCCAAGCACTGTGCTCTTATCTGCTTGGATGTTCTATTTCTTCCTCATTTTCTTTCTTTTTTTTTAATTTTTCTTTTTTGGTTTTTTTTTTAATTCCCTAAAGACTTGCAAAATCAATTATTTTATAATAAAATCCCATTAGTCACCATAGAAAAAGTAGGAGGTGGAACCTTGTAAGAGAATTCTCTCCAAAAATTTGACGCATAAGTATTATATCCAAAATTATAAAATAGTCCCCAAAGTTTTTTCATAATTACAAAATGACCCCAAAAATTTTCAAAAATACATTTTGACCCAAAAATATTTCAACATTTCATTCTCTACTCTTTCCCGAGCATTGCTCAAAATTAATGCCCGCTTATTTTTCGGAGCATGTATGGTCATTTTAAACAGTTCAGAAAAATACTGGATATTTTATTCTCCCCACCTTATAAAAATTTTGTTCTCAAAATTTAATCTCGAATTTCCTATTACTTATGATATCAAGGCACTACGCTTCCGCTGCGTGACTCTGATAATTGCCACATAGTAGCTGAGTTACATCTAACTTTCGCACCCAAAATTATGTCCCACTAATATCCATTCGTAACAATTAAATTTTAAATCATAATGCTAAGTTCAAACTTATCAGGTTATCACTTGCGCTCTACAACACTAATATGGATAACCAATTGCTATAAGCACTTACACGTCACAGAAGACAGAAAAACTGTAATCACTAGGCTTTTGTTGTGCACTCTGATATTTCAAATCAACAATTTCAAACTGCTACCAAATCCATCACAGAAAAATATGTTATCTTAACATAGTGCAAAATATGATTATCCATACGCATGTATTGCACTTTAACATGAGTTTAAGGCTCTAATTTATTACTTTACTTATCATCGCAGTCACATCACTTATCAAATTTACAGTCTTATCCTTCAATCATCTACTTTGGTTAAATGTTTAAAATCTTTCAGTTCTAAAGCCAAGTAACATGATGTCTATTATTGCGTGCTCGACCGAAATCTCAACCTTATATTAAAACATCAAATAAATTGTCAAAATCCAATCCATTTTCTAAAAGTCTACTCTCAATCACAGATTATCTGAGGCTTAGGAATCTACGTAATCTCATATTAGGGCAAGTGAAACTATGCAAATTGTAATATTAGATAAACGCACACCTACATAACATGCTATCAGTTTCAAAATCACTTGACATTAAAACACAATAGAATTCTAATAATTAGATTAGGTACCACTAACAATCATAACATGTTACCATTTTGGAACACGTTAAACAATCACCAATCACAAAGAAACAATGATGATTTTACAACAAAACATCTAACGTTAATCACAACAACAATTATCTCAATCAAGCATTTAGGGAATAAATAATAACTATAATCACAATTGAACGACCAAAATGCAAAAATTTCTAAAGAAATTACACCTATTGGTTTTTGAGATTTACAATGCAAATATATTACATTCCAGAAAAGTGGAGAGATGAGTATGACAAAACAGGGTCAACCTAGCGACTCAAAGTAACTA
Organism: Escallonia herrerae; assembly: GCA_033070095.1. Classification (NCBI taxonomy): domain Eukaryota; kingdom Viridiplantae; phylum Streptophyta; class Magnoliopsida; order Escalloniales; family Escalloniaceae; genus Escallonia; species Escallonia herrerae. The sequence continues at coordinate 44,794 of JAVXUP010001899.1, read as the reverse complement.
CGATTAGTAGAGATTATTGATCATTAATAGGATTCATAGCTTTCCCATGGCCAGTGGGTCAGATACTATCCCACAAGTTCAAATGGATTTGAAGGAAGCATATAAATATCCTAGAAAAGGGATAAGATAACTCAATAAGAATGACATCTTCTCTGACGTCTCAGAGCAAGTTGGCATTCAATTAAATCGCAATTGAATTCAACATACAAAGGAATGAACAAGATGATAAAGTAGGATTCCACACTTCTTCTCGTACTCGCAAACCAAACTTTCAGACTTAACACCAATCACTTCCCAAAAGTACCATTCTCATTCATAAATCAAATCACTAACTTAAACTACTACCCATACCTAACAAACTTTAAAACATTACTAAGGTTTCCCATGACAATCTACGGATTCATGATTAGAGGAAAACCAACCCATACCTAGTACGATATCAAAGTTCCGAACAGCAAATGGGATGAGATCCACAGGAAGATTTTTATCCCTAACATGGATGGTACAGTCACAGAGAACCATAGAAACAGTCAAAGACTTCCCAACAGATTGCCTATCACAAGGTCAATTCCTAGAGAATGAGTTTTCACCCTCAATCGTTGTGCAAAAGTAAGGGATACAAAGGAATATGAACTCCAGAATCAAAAAAAATATACGAGCATCTAATGAGTTAATCGGTGGTGTAACTGACACCACATCATTATATTTTGCGACATCTTGAGCAGACATTGAATAAGTCTCGCTGATGTCTTGGGCTCTGCCCCCTTGCTGGACTAACCTCATCCTTTCTCCTGACGAGGAACACTGCTTGTTGCTGCTCTAGCTGTAGGTGAGAGAGGAAAAGTTGACTATTTCTCTTTAGCAAATGGACAGTCTCGAACCTGATACTCCACACTGCCACACTTAAAACATCCTTTGATAAATATATAACATGACTTAACACCATGAGTTCTCTTGCACATGACACATGGTATGGCCAGAAAAGCTGACCTGCCACCCTGACCAGTGTTCTGTGTAGGTTGAACTCCAGAATTCTGTGATGGTCCGAATCTAGTACTCTGGGCTGATCCAGCTCCGATGCCCTGTGCCCCTCTAAATCCCATACTTTGCCCAGTCGGACTTCCAGAACTCTGCCCAAGTCCAATCCTTGAGCCAATGCAGGCCTGAATCCACCTCTCTGCCCTATTCTCGGGCCTTGGGCATCTTGTTGTGCTGGCACTAAACATTGCTGACGTTTGTCAACCTCTGTAATATCTCCCTTCTATCCACCCTTTGTTGTCATACTTTTTTCTATTATTTGTATTGGACTGCTCCAAATCATATGCCAAGTAAACACATTCCATATATCTCGTCAATCGATCAGAGATATCTCTTAGTCCAGGTCTAAGTCCCCACTTAGACTTCCGGCATTTATTTGCCTCGATCCGAAACATTCTTACTACAAATTTAGCGAGATGAGAAAGCCTCGTCTAAAACTCGTCTACTGACTGTTGATCTGCTTGCATCATATTAGCAAACTCTCTTAACATCTGCTCAAAATAACTTGTTGAAAAATACCGGTTGAGAAACAATTTGCTAAACTGTTCCCAAGTCATATTAATCAATTGTTGATGAGTCAGACTCTTCTCTACTATTTTCCACCATTGACCAGCCTCACCCTTCATTATATAGATAGAAAATTCAACCTTTTGGTTTTCATTATAATGAATTACTCGATAAATTTCCTCCATTTCATTAATCCAACTCTCTGCCTTCATAGGATCCAATGACCCTCTAAAGTTTATCGCATGTTATTTATTAAACTCACCTAAGGTTCTCTCTTGTTGAGGTTGTGGCTATGGTTGGACTGGATTCTATATGCCTTGTTGTTAGTTAGCCAGATTCTACGTCAACAAAGTCAGAATCTAGTTCATAACGTTCAGAACCGCAGCCAGTGATTCTGAATTCTGATGTTCCTTCATGTTAGGTAGAGGTCCCTCTCTATCAGGGACCTCCAGGCCTTCCGTACTATCTCCATTGCCAGCGCTACATGTGCGAGCCATGCTAAACAATTAACAGTTATTGGACTTATACTAACACATGTTTAAAGAAAAGTACAATTACAAGTTAAAGGCAGACTTCTTAACGTTACCATCATCATACCCCACTCTAATTAACTGAAATATGAATCTACAGAATTGTGTTACCTATTCTCTGTGGTTACGTGTCTACAGAATCATATATCTAAGTTCTTAATACTACAAGACCAAATTGCTCTGATACCAATTGTACCAACCAGAAAATTTAGAGCTTCGTTGCTCCGAAGTCCTGGAGCATTAACCTATTACACCACATTAAATCACATCAAACCCTATGTACTGAAACATGCTTCAAAGTTTCTAACTAGACTTTAACTCAAATTGTTCAAAATAAACGAACTACTTAAACAACTAAAACTTGGGTTCTTCACAAACTCAAGTTCCTTACAAAACGAGTTAATAGTACTAACCCACGCAGGGATCTTATTACACAAAATAACGGTGGGCACTCCAGAATCTCACACAAACTCCAACCCATCCCCAGCAATCTACATTTGATCATTACCTGCAGAAGAGAATCAAACAAGAGTGAGTTTTTGATAGCTCAGTAAGGTCGTTTAAGGAACAACCAAAGGAATCACAAAATGATTCAAAAGACAATTCAATAATGATCTTTCAAAACGTTTCAGATAGTCATAACACAATTTGATGATTTTCTAAAACAATCATAAATAGATACTAAAACGATCATTTGAGATCATTTTCAAATCCATCATTTAAAATACAAAGATGATTTTCAAAGGATTTTAAAAAGAGTATATATATACTTCAAAGACAATATGACGAAAGGCTTCAGATAATCACAAACAGTTTGATCACAATATGAGGAAGAGTTTCAACTCAATCTCCTTCAATCAGATATCAAGACATTGATTTCCAATTATTTCAAAACAATCATTATAAGATACAATACGAATAAATTCTGAAGATATTGACCATGGGCAGAGGCAATGCCACTCAAGCAATGCACAAAAATAGTACACATACATGATCTACAATAACTAGTTCTTTTCATTAAGGTACTAGCCCTGCATAATTACACAGGTTCAAACCATCCTTACAACGCCTCCCCACAGAACAGATCCTTATGTCAACACAGAAGACAACAATCATTGAATCTGAAAACAATTCATTGCTCAACATGCAATAAGAAATAAACACATCAACATGAATTCAAAAAACCAATTTCAATTAGGGTTTCAATGACAATTAAACATGTCGATATCAATTCATCAATTGGAGTTTAAGAATAGCCCCAAATAAATAGAAAGAACAAATACGAATAGTTATCAAATTTGCTCAGCATACAATAAAGGTGAGCATCGATAAGAATAACCGATTCAAGTTCAATATTAGGATTTTTTTAGTAATAACATGTTGATATTAATGCATATCTCAGTGTTCGATAGTAGCCATAAGTAAATCGAAATAATAGTAACGAACAACAAGTTATTGAAATTAAAGTTCGGACATAAATTCTTGCCCAGGGTTCAGATAGAAACCTTTATCTGGATATGAAACTAAATTATCCTAATAAAAAAGTCTTTTGCTTTAACCTAAATGAAATAATCAAATGATCAAGGTGCAGTCTACACCACAATACTAAATGAATACTATGTCACGCATACTCCTAAAATAACCTCCTCACCGGGTATGTAAAATTATCAAAATACCGCTTATGTGTAAGATTACCAAAAGTACCTCTCTCATACTTAAATCACCAGAATAGCCTTCTTATAACTAAAATCACTAAAATATCCTTATCATATGTGAATTTACTCAAAAGTATCATTTATGAGTAAAATTACCAAAATACCTTCTTTGGGTGGCAAATTACCAAAATATCCCCTGGTGAGCCCCATGTGAAAAAATCTCAAAAACACTTCAAAACACTATTTTTATGTATCTTGAAGTTATTTTTGGGCTAAAAAGTGTCCTGATCGAGCGTTCAGAAGTTAATTCTGCTAAAATTAGCTATCGACCTCGGAATGGCACAAAATTTTGAAAAATTAAACATATCAGTAATATAAAGTTTTCATAAAATTTTCATATCAAAATAACTTGATTTGTTATGTTAAATAATTTAAGAATTCTCTTTAATCGATACCCTAATTTAAGAATTCCCTACCTTTAGTGACACTTACAAACACTATTCAAATTAAAACGTACACTATATCACCTTCACACACACGCAATCCCTTCTTCTTCACTCTACGGAGACATAGACACTCAATTCACACACACACACACACAATGTGCTAGACAAAATTAACTTACTTACACTTAACGCATTAATTCACATAAATTACACACTATTACACACAAACACTCACCCGATGCACTGTCACACGTGCGCGCGCGCACACACACACTCTCTTTACACACTATAAACACACACTAAAATACGCACACTCACACACCCAGTTTCACACACACACACAAACCACTTCCCCCCCCCAACATATACACATTTAACACACAATTACACCATAATTACACGCATATTCACACACTCGAGACACCCACATATAGTAACACACACACACACATATTGCACACACTGCAAAGCACACACAGCAAAACACACACAAGTCCCACGGCTCCATACATTGAAAACACACACTAACACTTACCTGCTACCCTTATGTGTACAAACACTCATAAGCTGAAAAATGCATACATATATACACACACAATACACAGCCGTGTTCACGGCTATGAACACACACACTTTGTGCTTAATTTTCACACACAAACCCACAATTTCAACCCACTAAAAATCACCAAAGAGGAAAAGGGATTACCTTTTTGAGAAAAATCCCCAACCTTTCTTCAATCTCTCTCTCTCTGTCTCTATCTCTGTGCTCTTCTCTGTTTTATGTTCTGGTTCTTTCTCTTTGTCTTTCTTTCTTTTTACTTCTATTTTGTGTTTTTTTTTATTTTTTGCTTTTACTTTAATTCCTTAAAGACTTACAAAATCCATTATTTTTTAATAAAATCCCATTATTCACCATCAAAAAAGTAGTAGGTGGAACGTGGTAAGAATATTCTCTCCAAAACTTTGACACAAAATTACCAAATTTTCAAATTTGCAAAATAACCCTCAAAGTTTCCTATATTTACAAAAGGACCCCAAAAGTTTTTAAAATTACATTTTGACCCCAAAAATATTCTAACATTTCTATCTTTACTAATTCCCTCGCATTGCTCAAAATTAATACCCGTTTATTTTTGGGCGCATATGATTATTTTAAATAGTTCAAAAAAATACGGAATGTTGCAAACACAAACTTCTACGTCCGGGAATTTGCCTCCCATCTACAGGTGTCCTTTATCGAGCAATCCGCTAGCTAGTCGGCCACAACCTTTCCTTTGATTGACTTTTGGGTCAACTTCTTGCTGATATGGTAAATGAGGCCCCTAGTACCCCTAGTCACTAACTGCTATACCTAACCATGACCGAACTGCATTCGGAGCCATGTTACCCCAACATTTAGAGAATTCTTTTGAGAGATTATTACTATATCAACCTTTCCTTTCGACAACTTCTTTTTCGAAAGCTTCTTGGCATAAGAAATTTTGTTCTTTGGTTGATTCTTTTTTCAACAACTTGAACACGGGCTTTTATGGTCAGTTGGGATATGAATTGACTGACATATTGGATTCTATCCTAGAACCCTTCGATATCCTTCTCACTTCTGAGTGGGGGCATCTCGATTATGGCTTTAGTTTTAGCTGGGTCAACCTCTGTACCCCACTTGCTTACTATAAACCCTAGTAATTTTGCGGCAATAACCTCAAACACGCACTTATATGGGTTTAGTCTCACATTGTATTGCCTTAACCTCTCAAAATACTTCTTCAAGACTGTGCAATTCACACTTCCTAGACTTGATGATCATATTATCCACATATAATTCCACCTCCTTGTGAATCGTATCATGGAAAAGAGTAGTAGCGGCTTGCTGATATGTAGCCCCTTTATTCTTAAAACCGAAAGGCATTACTGTCTAGTAAAAAGTGCCCGAAGGGGTGGTGAAAGCTATTTTTTCTTAATCCTCAAGAGCCATTTTTATCAGATTGTATCCCGCAAAGCAATCCACGAAAGTGAATAGTCATACTCTGCAATATTATCCATGATCATATCTATAGGGGGTAAGGGAAAGTCATCCTTGGGGGAGGCTCAGTTAAGGTCTCGGTAGTCAACACACCTCCAGACCTGGCCTGTTAGTTTAGGGACTAGTACGATGTTGGCCAGCTAGGTAGGATATTCGATCATTCTAATGAATCCGATATGGAGTAACTTCATAACCTCCTCTTTAAACTTAAGGGACTACTCTGACCTTAACTTAAAGAGCTTCTATTTGACACAGTTGACTTTAGGCATGGTACGTAGGCAGTTTTTTCACAATCGACGGGTCTATACTAAGCATCATGTCACTATCTAACCAACCTTAAGAGTGCAGTGATGTCCTCTTTTTCTCTCATCTAGGCCAGCTCCTATTTTGATTTTTGTTTACATTTTCGGGCGTACCTATGTTGACGTTGATTGTTTCTTCTGCCAATGGCTTGACTCGACTAGACTCGGTGTTCTATTTCTTTCAATATTTCTATTAAATAATTTTTGTCTTGGTCCATTAGTTGTGACTCATTCCTTCTGGTTCTGTGAAATCCATCCAATCAGGGGTGCCTTCGTTGCTCTGTTTAGTCAGGATCATAGTTCTTTATCTTTAACCCATTCACAGTCATAGCAGATGTCATATCCTTTGATCAGCTTGCATGTTCCCACATTGTAGATAGGCTCCACAAATCTGTAGTAAGGTCCATTCTCTTCTTCTTTGACGAAGCGTCCATTTACCATAGGAACTTAGTCAAGGCATTAAAACTCATGAGTTGTCTGTTTTCTGTATACTTCTTGGCCTAACCCAAATTTTCTAGTAGCTTCCTTCTTCTCCTTCTTGATCGGCTTGTACCCTAACTCAAACTGGTCCTTCTTATTCTCGAGAACTAGAAAACTGGAGAGTCCTTGATAATTCCAGCCCAAATCCTTCCTCAAGAACTAGTAAAGTCTTCTCATACGGGAAGTACTGACGTGTTGCTATAGGGAGCAAAGGTGAGGAAGTTTCAATGAGACAAACTTCCTCGTACAATAAACATTGTACTAGGTTATCAATCTTGAATCCACTGAGCAGCACATCCAGTGAGTTATTGGAACCATAACACTGTCGTTGTCACTCTTTACCATATCCAATCTAAGGTAGTTGTAAATCACCCATGATTGTGAAAACGGCTTTATCTAACATAAACTTAACCTTCTGATGCTATGTATTAGAGAATTACAGCTACAGAGCGTATCCATTTCCTTCCTAATAGTAAATTAAAGGCAAAGTATATCCAACACTTAAAACCCAACCTCAAAACTGGCAGTTCCAACAGCCATAGGGAGCTTGACTGTGCAAATAACCTCTTTCCAGCTGTTAGAAGGGGTGAACTCTGAGGGTCAATACCAAGGACTTGGATAGTACGTAGGGAGGAGACATTTTGAGCCAAATCAATGTTTATGAGGATTGATGGAACCCTCTTATCAACCGCTCACATTGTGATATGGAGCGGGTCATTATTGTCACGACCCAAACCCACGGGTAGGCCCCCAAGCTAGGCACATGACCGGCCGCAGACCCAATAGAATCCAACCAAGTAACCTTGCGCTAAATAGTACCCAGTTAATCGCTAGAGCTCACGCTAACAATTCCATTTTATATATTCTCATAGCCTATGCGCTTTCTCCACCAAAACACATACATGCATAGGGTACGCCTTCGCAAGCATATGGCGCACCTACACCATGTACACATATGGTACACCACCACACGTACTTACCATACCACATAGCCGTACAACTGAACTTTACCAATTGATTTTCACCCAAGTAACCCATCACTTCCAAATTCATCCAAGCACCTAATACTCACCCTTCACACTGGAAAACACACAACCAAGATAGGTACGTAACCGTACACTACCACACGACCACACTCTCACCACACAGTAGACGTACAACCATCGCACTGCTACTCACACATAAAAAGGCTTTACACACTACCGTGTTGCCTACACAACAACGCGCTCATTCACCTCACGCAACTGCAGAAATTACCCCACACCCACACAATATACACATCTGCTCAAACACACGCAACGTACACCCACCGGTGCACACGCACAATTATCCAGATACCACAATCACACAGTCATACCCACTCCACCCACAACTATTCCATCCCAGTACAAACGCCACACCCATCAACCATAGCAACTAATAGGTTCCCTCATCAATCAACAAGGTCATAGATTCTATTGATCGACCGTAGCCGCAGGAGAAGAGTACCCGTTCTTTTTAGCCATTATGAGATCGAATCACGGTACATTCGGCAAATCTGAGGGTGCCATGGAAACAGGTGGTTCTTTGCAGGTGCAGAAGTGCTCCGCGGCAGTTCTAACGATGGTGGCAAAGAATTGTTGTGGCAAAGAAGGGAGTGGTGATAGCCTGTGGCCTTGGGGCGATTGGTCACTGGCCGAATTCGTGAAGGCCACAACGGCCGTTAGCATTGGATTTTGCCGCGGCAGCAATAGCACGGTGGCATGGTGGTCACAGAGGTGTTCTTTGGTGGTGGCAGTGGCGCGACGGTCACAGAGGCGTTGGGCGATGGCACTCGGTGAAGGGGCAGCTGGAGTTGCTCATCGATGATGGGGCTATCGTGATCTATAAGAGGCGTTGGCCAGCGATCGGGCTGCCGACCGGAGTTACTCACCGGAGACTGAATAGGTGGCCAGCGACAGCGATTGCACAGTGAGTTGGTGGTGGCAGCGACGCCTTTGGCTATGGCATGAAGGCGATGCATGGCTGGTAGTGGCCATTTGGTGACGGTCATTAACCAGTGGCCATCATTGCGCCGGTGTTTGACCGGTGGCCGTCCATTGGCATCGATCAAAAGTGTTGGCCGATTCGGAGTATCAATCGATGATGGCAACGGCGTGTCGTTTCCGGCGAAGATCTGTGGCAAAATTGATGGAGGCGTAGGGCGATGGTGTTCGGTGGAGACGCCGAACGGAGTTGATGGCCGATGGCTGAAGGCATCGCTCGCACGGTTGGGAGTGGCGTCGCCACTCTAGGGCCGGCTGTCTTCTCCATTCTCTCTGCCCGTCTCTTTTTCTGTTCTCTATCCCTTTTTTAGCATTTTTTTTATTTGTTCCTTTTTTTTTTAGGATTCCTTTAATTTGTTTTGCTTATAAACTTATTTTGTTTTAATTGCTTCCAAAGTCTCTTCCATTATATCCCCAAATTTCTCTCTCTATCATTTCAAAATCTTTGCACTTCCCTCCAAAGTTGTATGTCTGCCATTTTAAAATAACTAGATATCAGATCTTTATATAATAAACCCTAATTCATTATAACTTCTCCAGAGTGACCGCTAAGCTTCATTTATTTCTCTAATGCACCCACTTTTTATTCTTAGCTACCGACATTATAAATTGTCACTGATAACATTGCTCAAGTCAAACGTCGCTAAAAACGCAAAGGAACATTACTCATAGAAATTGTCACTAAATTAATAATGACCGGGTAAACCTAGGTTCGGGGTATTACATTATCTTCCTCCTTAAAGAAATTTCGTTCTCAAAATTTTGGTGTCCCTTACACAGCTGATCTTAATCATGTTTGATCTCGGATAACCATCGGCATAACACCTCAAGTGTACTACACAACTAAATTCATCTAAAGAGTTCACAATCAAACTCGGATATAATTTCAAGTAACTTTATGAGTACGTGCACCCAAGGACCTCAAAGCACAAGATGCGTGATATGCATTTAACACACTTTAATCCATTGATAAGCCATACCTCAACTTTGCGTTACTAGATTTGCGGCTCTTAATCGTGTCTGATCTAATCCCCCATCACGATACTGAACTTAAAACTCACTTTAACTCACCAACAAAGAATGCATTTAAGATTTATACTCTCAAATTAGATCCTTTGCCAATTATAAATGCTATATTCACATATCTCCATTTTAGAACTAAATCATCTTTAAACCGTAAAATCTCACTAAATGATCAAATTTCCAGAGAATCTAGTATATTCATCAAAATCAACCGTAAGACCAATTTGAGATCAAGATATTACATCTTCTCCCCGGTAAAAGAAATTTGACCTCGAATTTTATTATACTTACAACCTCCAGATAATAGATCTTGTTACTTAACTCAGACATATAGCAACCAACATAATAGCAGGGCAGTGTCTAAACTCTGCACCAATTTATCACCGATGAATATTTAATATCATAATTCCTGTCCTAACCTTAATGCTAAGCTCAAACTTGCTAGGTCCTTATTCACACCCTAACACTTATAAAACTTCAAGATATCACATAACCTTCCGAAAGTCCCTAGGTCTTTACACTTCGATCCAGCTTCGGCAACTAGAAACACATATCTCCAGTCATCCATGTCCAGCTTCACCCAACGAAGTAAGTCCTCCTAATGGTATCTATAACCTTTAAAGCATATGGCATAATCACCAAGATCAACCTAAAGAAACTTCACCAATAGAATATGCTCTTAACTTATGCTCGACTTAAACCATGGCCAACTAAAATAACATACTCAACCATTTTTGTTCATTAGAACCAAGATACATGCCTGCAATACTAAATCAGAAAACACCTTTGCAAGTTTTGGAAGGAATGGAAAGCGCACCCGTAACCACTGAATCGGATGCCTGCGAGTCCTGCTGGGTTTTTGCAAGAACCTTTGTCATTACCCGGGGTCCTGTTGCATCCTCATTTCGTTGACTTTGTGATCCAATTCTAGGGCAATCCCTAACAAAATGACCATCTTGTCCACATGAGAAACAATCCCTCGTTTTCTACCTACAGAGTCGACCAGGATGAAAGTGATTACACATGCGGAATGGTAACGATCTAGCTTTTCTACTTTCCCAAGGTGCTAAGTTCCCTTGAAAGTTCTTTTATTTGCCTTTCCGAGTTTTGTGCAGTTCCTTTCGCAGAAAGGCTTTATCTTCCTGAAGTCTATTTCTCGCTGCTGCTCTAATTCTAGGCCTACTCCTTTTTTTGCCAGATGTACTTGCCCATATGGCCTAGAATGTGGATTCGTCAATGTCCTTAGGTTAAACCCTTAAGGTTCCTCGGTCAACGATGTCTTCTGGGATAATGAGGAGTTTCCCTTGACCATAGAAGGTTCAATAGGGGCTTCTTGTCTAGACATCCTACAGCTAAGGCAAAAGGGAGGTCGTCAGATGAAAGGCGGAATATATCTCACTTATGTAAATCAACGAGTACAATGTGTTCACTAACCAAATCATGAGATCACCAAGTGGTGAATGTTTCTCCCATCTATTGTTATTAGTCTGACACCAAAATCAATATAAATCAGGCAACCTATGAAGCATACTACCCGAGCTTAGTCAATATGTTTAAACAATGTCTATGTGCACTTACACATCACACCCCCAGACTGAAAACTCTGACCACAATGCTTTCGTTACGCATTCTAATACCCCAAAACAACCAGTTCAAACTGTTGCCAAAATCCAACACAGAGAAAAGTATTACCTTAAAAGTACCCAAAATATAGTTACACACATATATCACGTATCCATCAAACTTTAAATCTCTAATCTACCATATCACTTATATCTCTCAATCACAACACAGCCTATAGCCATTAGCTGTTAGAACTATTCAGAAGAAAAAATCTTTCAATTCGAAAGGCAAGTAGTATCGGTCAACTACTGTGTAACTGGCTCAAATCTCAATCTTATGCTGAAACATCAGATAAAAAAATGGTCAAAACCTAATCCTTTCCCATCCCACTTCGCTCTCATTAGCGTGGAAACGAGTCTACAGAATCATATAAGCTTCAAAGCACAAGTCAAAACATCAATCACAATCATGGCAGCTTCGGGCATTGCACCACACTACGGAATTCATCACTTAAAATGCTATAACCTAACCAGTAGAATCATTACTTAAACTCTAATATCCCAAAACTGTAATGCTCTGATACCACAGCGATCGCACAGTGAGTTGGTGGTGGCAGCGACACCTTTGGCTATGGCATGAAGGCGATGCATGGCTGGTAGTGGCCATTTGGTGACGGTCATTGACCAGTGGCCATCATTACGCCGGTGTTTGACCGGTGGCCGTCCATTGGCATCAATCAAGAGTGTTGGCCGATTCGGAGTATCAATCGATGATGGCAACGGCGTGTCGTTTCCGGCGAAGATCTGTGGCAAAATTGATGGAGGCGTCGGGCGATGGTGTTCGGTGGAGACGCCGGACGGAGTTGATGGCCGATGGCCGAAGGCATCACTCGCACGGTTGGGAGTGGCGTCGCCACTCTAGGGCCGGCTGTCTTCTCCATTCTCTCTGCCCGTCTATTTTTCTGTTCTCTATCCCTTTTTTAGCATTTTTTTTATTTGTTCCTTTTTTTTTAGGATTCCTTTAATTTGTTTTGCTTATAAACTTATTTTGTTTTAATTGCTTCCAAAGTCTCTTCCATTATATCCCCAAATTTCTCTCTCTATCATTTCAAAATCTTTGCACTTCCCTCCAAAGTTTTATGTCTGCCATTTTAAAATAACTAGATATCAGATCTTTATATAATAAATCCTAACTCATTATAACTTCTCCAGAGTGACCGGCTAAGCTTCATTTATTTCTCTAATGCACCCACTTTTTATTCTTAGCTACCGGCATTATAAATTGTCACTGATAACATTGCTCAAGTCAAACGTCGCTAAAAATGCAAAGGAACATTACTCATAGAAATTGTCACTAAATTAATAATGACCGGGTAAACCTAGGTTCGGGGAATTACAATTATGGCTAGGTCCTAACTTGTTCAAATCTGATTCGAAAAAAGTGAAGATGTTCCCATGATTGGTAACCACCAACACTTGGAATCAGGTCTTCGGACGAGGTTTGAATGGGTATTTGGACCTTGCTAAGTAGCTTAATTAGGACTTGTTTGTGGGAATAGGAAGTGGATAGCAACTCCCATATGGAGATGTTTGCTTGGGTCTTCTTTAACTGTCTTAACACTCTGTCATCTAGGGGATCTTCAGAAAATAGTGGGTCGGATGTGGTTGGTTTGGGGGCGGTTGGTACACTTCACCTGATCTGCTTAAATGGGATACCTGAGCATTAAGCCTGAACATAAAGCCCATCTCTTCTTCATACTCTTCCTCGACAGCGAAGGCCTTGCCTTCCATCAACTCTTCTTATACGATAACAACACAAAAGTTTGGCAGAGAATCACATACTGAAACTAGCTGAACATACTGACATGTTGGAATAATAAGGGCGGTTAGATTTATTACTGGTCGGCTAATAGCAATAAAGTTAAACCTATGCGATGGTAGTTCTTTCCTGACATTAGGTTTGGCGGGACGAGAAACCTTGCCTTTGTTAATGAGGTCCTGGATGGCATACCTGAGAGTTATACATCTCTCTATGAAGTGTCTTTTCCCTTGATGATAAGCACAAAAGTTTTGAATGTCATATCCTTCTAGTATCACTATTGTGGTACGGGTAGATGGTAGCTTGGATATCATGCCCCTCCTCAATAATTGTTCAAATACTTTGGCCAATGATGCATTGAACAGAGTGAAATTCCTTCTAGGCCATACAATGGCCTCCCATAAAACTATTTGTGGTGATTGTACATTGTTGACATTAGTGACAGTGATTGGCTTTGATTGTGCATTAGAATTCCTCGGACTGCTCGGTATACCCCTAGCTTCGACTCATGGGAAATGGTTTCTTTATTAATGGCATCCTTGATTTGTACTAAGGATCCCATTAGAACCTTGAACGAGGTGTGGCAGTGATTGAAGATGTATTCATGGTATAAGAGGAGCAGATTCTTCCAGACACTGTTCACGTGTTCCTCCTATGTAGGGCGGTTCACCATTTGGGCAGCTTTCTTTCTCCATCTCATGATAAAGGCAGACATTAATTCTATTGGCTCCTGTTTGGTAGTTTCTAAGTCTCTTTGGGTAATGTCTAAATTGGCAATGTACTGGTATTAGCTCACGAACTCTCTCATAACATCCTCCCAAGTTTGAACTCAGGCTTCGCCCAAAGTAAGGAACTAATTAAAGGCTGCTCTAGTGAGAGTACGATGGAAAAAATTTATCAATTGGTTCTAATTGACTCCATAGGGCGCTTGTGCACGTATTTACATCTTGATGTGGATCTTGAACTTTGTAATTTTATCACATTTGTCTATCTTTGGCATCTTGAACTTAGGTGACAACCAGTCCTCGGCGTTCGTAGTTACTGCGCTGAGATCTAGTGGGTCACCAGCTTTCTTCATTCAGGCTACTTGGGATTCAACTGTGGCCAGTTTATCTTTCCACTCCAGGACTGCAGACTGGCTTCTCTTCTTCATCCTCCGAATCGTATTGCCAGTCAAACTCTAGACTTTTCTTTTCTTCCCCCCCTTTTCCATATTTGTCTCATCTTCTTATTCCTTCCCACCCTTCCTTTTGAGGTGGTCTACTTCCTCAACTGTTCGAGATTGTTGATCTACTAGGGTTGCGAAACCTATCTAAAAATCATTCTGCAACTAACTAACGATACAAACCAAGTTTGCCATCTATGGGAATTCTTTGAGCATTGGGGTTTGTGTAAGCTTTCTGGATGAGTCTCGATACTAACCACGCTTAGCCTTAATTGCATAGAGAAAATTTTCAAAAATTACATCAAACAGACATACCATATAGATTGAACTGGCACGCTTATACCGCATAGGGGATAGGAAGTTTTTTTGGTCAACGGGGTGAATTTTTTAGTTTCAAAAGTAGAGGATGGGACTGACTGATTGTCCCATTGTTCAAGATAAAGAACAAGCCAGTGGTCAGTAGGGTTAGCTTTTGCTTTCGATGATATTTTGAAGAAATGAGAGGTCTGGCTAGTCGTCTGATCATTTAGGTGGATGAACCGGCTGATTAGTCAGTGGGCCTAGGGTTCAATTTTGGATATATTTTAGGACAGGAAGGATCTAATAAACCCTCTAGTCTCTCGGTGAGTAAACCAGCCGGTTGATTAGTAGAGTTAGGGTTTGTTTTGAAAAAACTTTTGGGGATAGGAAGAATCTGACTAGTCGTCTGGTCACTCCTTAAATGAATCGGCCAGTTGGTCAGTAGGTTTACGGTTATGTTTTGAGTGGGGTTTTGGGATAGAGACAATCTAACTAACCGTTCGGTCAATTAGTTGGATGAACTGGCCGCTTGTTCAGTAGGGTTAGGGTTTGGTATAAGCCAACCAGTTTCAAAATTTTCAACCACTTACTGGCTAACCATTTGGTTAGGCGAGCGAAAACCTGGTCAGTTAGTCAGGATCTTCCTTTACAAGATTATCAATTAGCTTACAAAATATTGGTTGGTTTTCCTGCCAATATACCATAGGCCAAAACTGGTATTTTCCCAAAAAAAGGTAGAATACTGAATTGTCTAAACGTCGATGTTAGGTCACTCATTCGGCTTAGATTGTACCATATAACATATCCGTAACTCAGGTCGTTAATAATGGGCAATCACCAATTTGTGCACAAGTCGTTTAATATACCAAAAACCAGGAGGTCCCTTTAGTATAAGACCTTGCAGCTGAGGGTACAGTCATAAGTTTGCCTCTTGACAAGGAAGTTCAAGGGCTTCAATCGTTGCCCTCGAGTGGGTGGGCTACGGACAGACATGCGCGTATGTAAGGTATAAAACAATCACACAAGTACCATAGTTATAACACATTATAGATGTTATACAACACAAAGAAAATACAAAAAGGCCAAAAAGATATAGAAAACTTTTTAAGTCTAATCCTTTTAGTTTTTAGTTTCCAGCGAACACGCCACTATAGCGAGCCACCTTGTAAAAATCCCTCCCACACCCCCCCTCCGAAGGAAAGATTTTATGGAGTTGCCATATTATTTAATTTAACATAGGAACATAAGAAAAACCTAGAAAAATGACTCTAAAAGTGTCCAAAGGACAACTAATCTACCGAAAACAAGAAAATGGGTCTCGAGACTAAGTTATTCAGCATGAAGGTGTTTGGCACCTGCAACATCCTTTCGGTTTTTTATTCATTTCTATTGATTTTTGACCTTTAAAGTACGTAGCATGCAAATATGCAATAAACTAACCCTAAGTTTATTTTTAGATTATTGGCTTGAACTCAACAGCGGGGGTCCAATAGCCTACGTATCAGTCAAACTAAAATCAAAACTATCATAGTTTGACTCTGGTCCAACCGGAGACGACCCACACTTTGGTCTTAGACCTAGACTAAGAAATAAGTGAATCTTTTTATGATTTTTGTAATCAAATATGATCGCGAAAAAGGGGAGACAATTCTAGAATAATGAACTAGACTAGAAAGCTACTAAAAGTTATCTCGAGAATTTGCTTGCTTTGATGACTCAGGAATGCTCTACGAAGGATTCACGATGCAAGAGATCAAAAATTCTTTGAAGTGAATGTGGAGGGCTTAATTCTCGCTAAAGGTGATATACCACTTCACAAAGAGATGGTATAAAAGCTCTAGAGAGATAAAGCTGAATTAAAACTGAGACCCCTGAAAATCAAGGCCAAGAGGCCTATTTATAGAGCTCTAGGGCACCACAATGATAAGAATGGCCATGCCAGTCTGCAACATGGAGATAAGTCAGAATATTTAATAAAGTTCACAAATTAACAAAAGTTAACCGACCGATTTGTTAAAAACCGGCCTATTCGTCCCATAATTTTGTAATTATCTTTTCCAAATTTTGAGCTATTATCAGACTCTAATTTTGGTAATTATCTCTGATTGTGCAGATGAGATGTACTAGATTAGGCATTTTCATCCTAAACCATATAAATCAAGAACTTAATGCCTTGAATTAAGGATAAATTACAGAAGAATTCTATAAATCATCAAAACAAAATAAAACTCAAAACACTTTGATCAGACTGACATGATTGGACTGGACGAAGCCTGACAACTGGACTTGATAATTGGACTAGACTGGACTTGTAGATTGGCAATGATTTGGACAATTAGACTAGATAACCGAACTGGATTGGACCCCATTAGTTAATTAGGTTATCTTATTAGGCCCAACCTTATTAATAAGATCTAATTAATAATAAAGCTCAATATTTATCTAATTAATAATAACTAAAAAAAGTGGGGTGTCTACACTTACATTCTCTGAAGTCGATCTGCCGAAGACGAGACCAAGCCATAATGACCCGCTCCACATCAGTATGTTGGCTCTTGATAAGAAGATCCATCTCATCCTCATTTATCATGGTTCTGCACTAAATATTTGCCCTATGGGTACTGTTCAAGCTCTTGATACTGACCCTTTAGAGTTCATTCCTTCCAACCAAGCATTGAGAGCCTATGACAACACTAAGTATAAGGTCATTAGTACGATTAAGCTTCCCATGTCTGTTGGAATAGCTAATGTTGAAGTTAAATTTCAAGTGCTAGGTATTCCCGCCCCCATCTGGCTCTTGCTTGGAAGGCCATAGATTCATTCAGTTGGAGCAATAGCCTCTACTCTACACCAGAAGGTCAAGTTTGTATTGGATAAAGTTTTTTTCATGATCATGAGAGATTTCCAGTTACCACAGCTAGGACATGTGGAAAATGAGAAGAAAGTGTTACAATCCTGCACAATTAAATAGACCTACTTCTTAGTGGGTTTAAGATTGATACTCCAGTACAATGCTTAGAATTTGAGAAAGTCTGCTAATGTGAGAATTTTCTTAACTTTGCACCTCATAGAAATACCTCAGTACTCCCAATGATGCGGAAGCTCCACTATCTTCTGGGAAAAGGGTTAAGACGCAACTACCAGAAGCTTCCTAGCTTTTCTGTTTTATAGGATAAGAAAGATCAATTTGGTTTCGGATATAGGCCTACAAAAAAAGAAAAGAAAAGAGGCCCTCAAGACAATGGCCCGTCTCAAGAAGGCACAAGAAAAGGTACTGTTCATGGATTCTCTTGTAATTCCTAAAATCCCCACATTGAATAGGTGTTTTGTCAAGGAAGGCAAGAAAAGACCTAATTATGGGTTCCACAAACCAGTCTATAACATGGGGACCAGAAAACTGATAAGTGGATGGGAGATTTTCTATTACTGTGAGTGGGTGAAAGATGAAAAAAAATATCAAGTTTGATGGAGCTAACTAAGGACAGTGCTTCTAATTGGGTGCATTTTATGGAACCTAACGGAACGACTGATGCTTCAACGATATACACATCTTAGTGGTTATCTATGAGATGGACGACCAGACTCATGACCCTGCAAGCTTGATTACCTCACCTCAAGGCGGGATAAAAAATTGAAAGCTCAAGTATTGACCACTAGCTATGGAAGAGATTACCAAGGACGATCATGATGCCATGTCTAAATCTGAGGGGGATATGCTAGATGCTTTTGTTTCTCTTGAAAATTTGAACTTGCTATCTTATTATTATTTTTTTACTTTCAGATTGATAATATAATGGTTGGTTTTGATTACTACTTGGTATCTGATATAAGTTGTGATGAATTAATTCATTCGGTTAATAACGAATCACAACTAATGGACAAAGAAGTGAAAAGTATTTGAAAGCAATGATGAAATAATTTAAAAACCAAGAATCAAATCGAATTAAGCCAATGGCAAAAGAGACACTTATAGTCAACATAGGCGTGCCTGAGAATAAAAAGGAAATCGAAATTGGGGCTAGCCTAAATGAAGTAGAAAGAGAGACAATGACTGCACTCCTAAAAGAATTTATCGATGTCTTTACTTGCTTATTTCATAGCGAGACAGTCAAGTAAACTTGACCTCATACTCGACTACACTCTCGTTCTCCCAGTGTCTTAGATTTAGAAAGTGGCTATACATTTGTTCTTTCAAACTCTTCCGAAAGTAGCAGTAAAAAAGGTCCTGAAACTGATCCCATGTCATCGATTCGGTTGCTCCACCATCTTACTATACTTAATTGTTTTCCACTAGTGGTCTGCTTCCCCATTTAGCTTATACACCATGAGTTCTATCTTTTCTTCGTCAATGCAATTCATAGGCCTTAATATCTTCTCAAGTCAACAAATCCACTTCTCTGCCACAATTGGATCGTCGGAAACCCCCAAAGGTTCTATATTCTTCTTATCGAACTGTTTTAATAAGCAACGAGTCTGAGCCCTGGGTTAGGCTGATTCTATTGATTTAGCTGAGCTTGTTGGTTCACCAATAGTTGAGTCAATTGAACTAGCTAATTTGCTAGGATAGTCAAAAGATCTCACTGATTCTAGTGCCCTGTGACATTTTGATGCTCCACATTTCGACTGTTGGCAGCGCATATTATTACAACCGTCATTATTACTACAAGAGATAGAATTAGATATGGCGTACGACACTATCCTTAACTCTACCCATCTTACCCATTTCACAACTTATCCGATCCTAAGCATGAATCTATAGGAGTTTAAACCTATAGCTTTGATACCAACTGTAACATCCGGATCTCTGGAGCGTTAAATTAAAATAAATAAAGATAGAAAATATCAAAAAGTCTCCCAAACTAGTTTTTCAGAGTAACTAAAAGTCTCCAAGTTACATAATTACATGCCAAATAGGCCTAAAACTTTAATGCCTAAATTACTCCCCAAATAAGCCTAAAACATTAGTTTAGTCCCCAAATTACTCCTACACAGAGCTTCAAATTAAACATCTAAATCCAACTAAGTCATCGTACTATGACTTCTAAAAATAATCAAAGTAACTTTGAAAGTATAACTCCTAGCTTTTAGTCACACAATTAGCTCTGTTGTCGAGTTCTCTCTATTAATCATTTGACAGGAAAATACTAACAAAGTGAGCCAAATGCCATGTAAGGTTACTCAACGAACCAACCAAAAAGAATACAAAAGTATATGAGAAAATAAAATTATGGAAATACGGAATTTTAACGGGACAAATACGGGATAAATTTTAAAAATGCAAAATATTTTTTCGTACAAAGACATACACCACGGAGTCATTCACAATAAGGTTAGACATGTCTTCACTGACACGTGAGACAAAGTTCAGAAAATAAGATTGATATCTCTAGCTCATCTAGTTGAGCTAGTAACCTTCCAATTTACATGGGTAAGTTAAAAATAGAATGTAGACGTGACATGGCTCACTAGAATACATATCCACATGTAGGGACTAAGAAAAAGTTTATGCGCTAAAAACAATAATTAAACCAGATAATGTCACAAATTGTTCATATTACAAAAAGCTCTAGGTCACACTCAGTAGAATGATAGTCGACGGCTCACTCCCTTAGGGTGTGTTTGGATATGGGATTTTGAAATACTGGGTATTTCTAAATGCTCTCATTTTGAAATTTCCTGATTTATAAATTCTATCATTTTGAAATATCTTGTTTGGAAGAAAGGAAGCAAAAGGTTGTTAAAAAATGTGCGAGACAAGATTCATAAAAAACAGGGAACTAGTTATAATGGATTTGTAAATTACTGATTGGAGTGGCTTTGACAAGTAACTAGTTCAAACTAGTGATTTGAACTGTGGATTTGGGAATCCCAAATTCACAGTTCAAATCACTCCCAAATTTTTAAAATTCCCTTTTGAACTATCCAAATAAGATATTTTGTCCAAGTGATTTACAAATATCCTACTAAAGTCAAATCTCCAATTCAAATCCTATATCCAAACACACCCTTAATATAACTCATTAGTTGCAGAAAGCATAATCAGATAAAGTATAGCAATTCAACATTGGTCAAGAATTAACGAGCTGTGATCAGCCTTCAAAAACTAATCGCATAGTACAAAAACGAGCAGACAATAACTATCAATTCAAAAGAACTCTTCTAATGGACTCCAACTGGCATATGAAGAGTTCGTTGACCAAAACAAATTCAATGAAACATAAAGATCAAAATGAGAAAATAAGACAAGTCTCCACCACAATTCCCAATTGGTGCGTGGCACATGATTCATGGCTTGCATATCTTGAATAGAAGGTTATGCCATGAGTTTAACTAAGGCACGTCATTGTATGGAGAGTGGGGTTATAGCAAGGTAAAAGACAAACAAGTTTACTAAGCAAAGTAGTAACATGAATTCAAAGGAAGCATCGACTAACAAGATCAAAAATAAGTCGGTTGGAAACAATAGAATCAGAATGAAAGCATGTATGTAATGTCACTGCGATGAAATCAATGCTCAACTAATTGCAAAATTGCTCAAAAGTGGTAAATTGAATTCCCAAAAACAAAAGTCTACAGAAGGAGATATATTAGATGATGATTAGGATAAGAAAAGTTGAATTCCTCACAAAAAAACGGTTGGCGTATGAATCTAAGAGCAGATTGAAGGTAAAGTCCTTCACAAAACATGCAATGATTGGTTCAATGCTAATCTTCTTAGTCTAACGATATCAAAAGCCCTTCAAATTAATATACCCAAAGGTTCCAATTAGGGTTCTAACAATAACGAACATTCGTAAGAAGAAGCCAACTAGATGAGCTAGAGATACTACCTTTTGGCTTCTTCTTATTCATGTTCTTGCCTTTTGGCTTCTTCTTATTCCAATTATTGAAACTCTTTATTCTCATTGTGTTTTATTTAAGTTGAGCCTTATTCGTAAGAACAGGAATAAGAAGAAGCCAAAAGGTCTCGAACTTGTGAAACCTTATTCTGCTTTGGCCTTTTGACCTAAAAGATCTTGCCTCAACGCCTAGAGACTACCTTTGGCACTAAGAATGCCTTCAGCAGCTGTGCAACTCTTGCACCAGTTGTGGGAGAGTAAAATGGTGTTTGTTCATGTTATAATTCACCTTGAACTGATTAAAAGTTAACAGTAATGATTCAAGGAGTATGTCGGTCTAGGTTTACCCATTGATTTCTCCACCAAAAATCTTAATGTCATTAAGATGACCTATTTCCTTACATAATGATGTCTTAGAAGAGTTCCTGAAATCATTTTGGTGGACATGGGCCACAATTGTTCTCTGTCTTACGATGCGATTTTTATGGCCAAACATCTCCTCTAGGTTAAGCTATATGTCGGCAACAATTTCCATTGCCTGATGTTGTGGCAACAATATGTTATCTAGCAAAGCCAATATAGCATGTAGCCTTGACATCACACTTGGTCCTACAGGCAAAAGCCTGGACCTCTAGCGCATCTTTAGTTGGTGGTTGACGACTATTAATAGTGAGAACCACTTGTGACCCTCAGCAGTCAACAATATCATTAATTTCCTCTTCTAATCAACATAGTTGGTTATGTAGCAACCTGCTCCAAGAAAATCCAGTCAAGCAAAAAGGTCTTCACACGAGTTGCCATCTCATTCTATGACATATAGGAAAAATGTAACATCCCAAAATTTTGGAACGTTAAACAATCAATTGATCAGAATAACGACACAAGCTGTCAGAGCAACTAAGGCCCCGTACGTTTACCATATTCGTTTTCTATTTTTAGCAATGATGATGAAAAAGATTCTTTTTTTGCGTACTTTTACCATTTTCTATTTTCGTTTTGGATAAAATTACTCAAATAGTAACAAAAAACTGAAAACACCTGGTGTTTTCAGCTGTTTTTCACTCAAACTTAACCCAATATAAGAAAAAATAGCTAAATTTTTTTTTGTGAAAATAATAAAAGTACAGGAACATGTTTTCAAACTGAATATGAAAATCGTGAAAATGAAAACAGAAAACAAATATGGTAAGCGTACGGGGCCTAAGGGGCTGTACACTTACCAAATTTTGTTTTTGTTTTTGTAATGATGATAAAAATGATGCCTTTTTCGTGTACTTTTATCTTTTTTCAGTTCCGTTTTGGAAAAAACATCCAAACAGTAGCGAAAAAGGTGAAAACACCCTTTTTCATAATTCGTATTCTCTTATCAGAGAATTCAAGACTCTGTCTCCTCTCTGCCGCATAGCTTTATCTCTCTCTCTCCCTTTCCCTCTCTCTCACGATACTGATGATAGATGGGTTTGGTCATCCTTCAAAATCCGCCCCTTGTAAATCAGCTTCTGCTGACAGCGTCAACGGCATAGATCTCTGGATGGGTGGCAGCCCGTTGGTATGCATAGCACCGGCCTCTTGCCGGCAATGGACGGTCAGCCATTAAGGCTTCAACCTCTGGGCGATAGTGCTGTTAGGGCATCTTTCGGTGACAACGGCTCTACGATGGCCGTGGTGAATAGAGGTGCTGCTCGTGATGGCTGGCCCCTCAGTGGTGTTGCAATTTCAGCAGTGATGGGATTGACCGATTCTGTCGCCGGCAAGCTATGGAGTGTTGTGGCGACAACAACCTATGGGGTGAGGCGGCCTGTTAGGATTTTAACCCCGTGCGGTAGCGGCGTTCCCTCCGGTGGTATCAATGAATCACTGCTGGCACCAAAAATCCTAACACTGCCGGCACCTTCTTTAAAGACTCGTGAATGGGAAGGGGAAGAAGGGGGGGCACATATGTGGAACGATAGAAAATGAAACATACAAGAAAATATCCAAAAAAGTTGTGAAAATATTAAACGTACAGAAAATCTGAAAAAAGGAAGATACGAAAAAAAATAAAAGTACCCAATACGATTTTAGAACTAAATACTAAATTCTAGAAACCAAAAACATAATACATAATACAGAAATTAAAAGATTTTAGACCTTTTGGAAACCTTATTCACAAGAACAGGAATTAAAAGATCTTGCCTTGGATGGTGTGGAGAAAAGGAAAAAGAATAGTTAAGGTCAAAGATTACACCAAAGGCAAATGCTTTAAATGTGGAGAGAATGGACAGATTGCCCTATCCTTATTCAAGGTATAGCTATATTTACCTAAGGTTTCACAAGTTCGAGACCTTTTACAAATTCAAAGAGTATTGGGCAGAATTCGAGAAGCAAACAAGTAAATATATCAAAGCCCTCAGGTGGTCTGACAGAGGAGGATACTTCCTCAAAATATTTGCAAACTACTTGTCAAAAAATACAATTGTATTCAAATTGGCAACAGCAGGCACTCCAAAACAGAATGGTGTATCAAAAAGAAAAATTAGGACTCTTTTAGACATTGTTAGATCAATGTTAAGTTAACATTACTTTACTTGTTCCTTTTTTGGGTATATGCTCTAGAAAAGGCTGCTTATCTTCTAAATCTTGTACAATCTAAACCTGTTTCATCAGCCGTAAGAGAATTATGGGCAAGCAAATGCCAGGATAAAACCATATTCATATTTGGGATTGTCCAGCACGTGTGGATAAAAAAGAAAATTTAAAAAGATGGATTGGATATAAGAAGTTTGCATTTTGTGGGGGTATCCAAAAGAAACAAAGGGTTGTCTCTTTTATAATCCAGATTCAAAGAAAGTATTTGTTAGCACAAATGCAGTTTTTATTGAACAGGACTATATGATGGAACATAATCCCAGAAGCAAGGTAATTTCGGAAGATGCTCGGAACCTTAAATTCCAAACAGTCAATAACACATTAGAAAATTAGGATGAGATATCATAGCATGCTGAGTAGAGATGTCAAAGGGCCGGGCTTGGGCCGGCCCAGCCCAAGCCCATCGGGCCTGCTGTGGGGCCGGGCCGGGGCCGGGCCCGCGGGGCTGCCAACCGGGCCGGGCCGGGCCGGGCCTACCGAAGGCAAACCTAGGCCCAGTCCAGGCCCTGGCCCTAGGCCCAATATCTAGGGCCGGGCTTGGGCCGGGCCCGGGCCTTTTTTTTTTTTAATTCAATTTTAAAAAAAGTAACCTAATCTTATTCAATTTTAAATTTCATCTCTAGGCAATATTCATCTCTAGGCAATATTCATCTCTAGGCAATTTCATCTCTAGGCAATTTTAAATTTCATCTCTAGGTTTGAGGACTTGTTCGATTTTATTCAATTTTTTGTTATTCAATTTTAAATTTCATCTCTAGGCAATATTCACAATTTAACGAACCTAATCTTTATCCTTTTATTTCATTATAAGTAATATACATATATATGTATGTATGTATATACATATTTATTTGTTAGCCATTATATTTTTTATTATATGTTAAACATTTTCATACTCTTCTTGGTGAGCTTTATTAATAAAATCTTAACACATAACAATTTATATAGAAAAATAATAAATGTATTCATAGGCCCTCCTCCTTTTATCCGGGCTTGGGACCGGCTGCTTGTAAACAAACAGGCGAAGTTACCTATTTTTTATATATACGAAAAAATATATATCTTGCTTGTAAAAATTTATTTTATATATATGGAAAAAAAAGTATATTTTGTGAAAAAATTTATTCTTAAAATTCTAACAATCAAAATAATAATGCATGTCTATCCAAAATATCAGCAATCAAAGATCAAGAAATCTGCAACGTCAACCAAAAGGATCAAAAGAGGAAAATAAAAACAAATTACCTAATCATCCAGAAGTACTTCAATATCCGAGTCACTGCTCTTCCTATCATCAATCGGTTTATCTTGCTCGCGGTATTTCGCATCAAGATAATCCTTCCAACATACACATAGCTCGAGCGACTCGGGGTTAAGACGACTCCTCCTGTCATCCAAAACCCTCCCGCTGGCTGAAAATGCCGACTCTGAAGCAACCGTGGAGGCTTGCACTGGCAGTACATCCCGTGCAATTTGGGATAAAGTTTTATACATGTTTTGATTTTGTTTCCAAAAATTTAACAAATTAAAATTAACCTGTTCTTGCCTTGATAAATCAGAATAATGATCAGTATTTGCATATACACCAATCTCATTAAAAGAGGAAAAAGTATACGAACCTGCCGAATTAGAAGTACCTTCACCTGGTAGTTGTCTTGCTACTAGATGTTCAAAGCCCTGAAGGTATGGCGCATAATACCTCTCAACAGTGGATGATGATGTAGCTCGCCCGCGCACGTCAGCAGAATTACGATAGACGTTGAACAAGTCCTCAAACCTCTTGCTCACTTTTGCTGTGAATGCGGTTGTCTCCTCTGCTGTGTAGCACATTAATTTCGATATCTCTTGTATCGAGGCGTTCACGCCATGCAACTTTAACCTAGGATCTAAACAAGTAGCCACAGTAAAAATAGCAGGCAGTTTACTCCAATATTTATTAAATTTTTGATCCATCACTTTTACTATTTCCTTAAAGGGTCCTATATATCTCCATTTTGTTAACATTGTAGCCATCTTCAGAATTTCTATTACAGCGAGAGGAGAGGTGGGATAGTACGTACCAGACAATAAATTGGTAGACGTGTAGAATACCTCCAAAAATTCAGCTAGGTATGTGGCCATCTGCCATTCCTCTTGAGTTGGCAAGCCGGCTGGGAACTGGGTTAGTAGAAAATGCGTATAGACTTCTCGGTATGCCAGAATGTGTAAAAGCATGTGGTATGTAGAGTTCCACCTGTGGACCACATCTGTAACTGCTCTCCTGCGAGGCATATTATATTGAACACACAACGTTTTAAATTGTTGTGTTCTCGGACTCGAGCTATTAACATACGCTGTCATACCCCTCATTTTGAGAAGAATATCTCCTGCAGCAGCTAAACCATCTTGAACAATTAAATTAATAATGTGACAAACACAACGAACATGAAATAATTCACCATTAAGTACAGGTTGAAGCGTCTCCTTTAAAGCTGCAACAGCAACTTTATTATTAGAAGCATTATCAAAACTAACACTCATAATCTTATCCTTAATTTTAAATGTGGTGCATGCTTTTAATATAAGAATAGCAATGTTCATTCCATCGTGCGGATAAGGGAAGTGCTCGAAAGCGATGATTCTCTTGTGCATAACCCAATCTACATCAATCCAATGAGCGGTCACACAAGAATAACTAACAAAAGTATAAGGAGATTGCCAAATATCAGAAGTAAGACTAACTTTACCTTCAAATTTATCGAAATAATCGATAAGGCGTGCTTTAGCAGCATTGTACTGTCGGAGTGCATCGGATCTAGTTGTGTTTCTATGAACCTTTTTGTACAAAGGTTGAACGTATGTGTTCATATATCTAGAGTGCTTAGGATTATCGGCAAAAGAAAAGGCTTGTTCATCATGAATAACAAATTCAGCGAGACCGTCTCTTTGCTCTCGCTGATTATAAACAAATAACTTACCGTCAAAAGATAACTGCGTTTGGGTAGGTTCGACGTGGCCTTGTCGAGGTGCACACAGAGGGTAATGCCTGTTAAGATGTCCATTACCACTACCAGACGAAAATAATTTAGCGCAGTACTTACATCGAGCTTTTCGGATGCCGTCCACCGTAACTACATCGAAATGATTCCAACACTCGGCTTTCTTTTTTTTCCCCTTTTGGACTTCTGGCTCATTACCGGAGGCATTGCTCGGCCCTTCTTCATCATGACCAGGCATAGGGTTGAGATTATGCCACGGAGTAGTAGCTTCGCCAACCGAGCTGCGTCCTTGACTATAATGCGGGGGGTCTTCATCAGGCGTGTATTCAAAATCTGGAATGTTTTGATTGAACTCCCAATTGGCTTGGGTATCTATCATACAGCCTGTACTCATTCGTCCAGGAACGAATGGTTGTGTTGGTGCTTGGATTGGTGTTTGTGATGGCCGTGGCGCTGGCGCTTGTGCTGGTGGTGGTGCTTGCGATGATGATGATGTTTTTCGTGATGACGATGCACGCCTCATTTTCTTCAATAATCCAGCCATATTTCACGCTAAACTTTGTAAGAGTAACTAAATACACAAGTATAAGAGTAGTAATAAGAAATAACAATTAAAAGAATGAACGAGTAACAAATATTAGAGAGTTAGTAATTAAAAAGAATTTAGCAAGACTAGTAATTAATAAACAAGAGTACTAATTAGTAAATACTAGTAGTAATTAGCAAGAGTAGTAATTAAAAAGAATTTAGCAAGACTAGTAATTAATAAACAAGAGTACTAATTAGTAAATACTAGTAGTAATTAGCAAGAGTAGTAATTGGAGAGGAAAATAGTAGCAAAGCTTGTAGAAATATAGAATGTTTAGGTAAGAGAGAGTAAGAAGATTGGTGTGAAAAATTAGAGAGAAATGGTGTGAATTTATAGATTTTAGAAACTTCACAAAAGACCAAAATACCCCTACAAACTATCCGTTTATAGTTGTTGGGGAGGGTAAGAGTGTAAAGGAGTTGAAAAATATAGGTTAGACTAAAATACCCCCCAAACTAGCCGTTATATTGCTGTTGGGGGGGTAAAAGTGGAATTTTGGAAAAGGGGTGGAAGAAAGGGGGGGAAAAACCAAAAATTCAAACAAGTGGTGGGGCCGCAGACCGGGCCAGACCCGGGCCGCAGACCTGGCCAGAACCGGGCCGCAGACCGGGCCAGACCCGGGCCGTTTTCGGGCCGGGCTTTTTCGCTGAAACTGAAGGCCTGGTCCAGGCCCAGGCCCCAAGCCCGCTTGTGCTGGGCCGCTACTGTTCATGGACGGGGCAGGGCCGCCCGGCCCGTTTGACAACTCTAATGCTGAGCCTGAATCCTCTGTTACGCCAGAGCTTTGTCGTAGTGGGAAAATTAACAAAAGCCTTTCGAAAGACTAGTTTACTTGGAAGAGTCTGTTGAGACCATCTCAGAAGTAGACGAGATAGATCCTTAAAGCTACACAGATACCATAAATGATAAAGAGGCAGACATTTTGCTTGAAGCTATGAACAATCAGAGGGAATCAATGTATTCCAATCATGCGTGGAACTTATAGATGCACGTCACGAGGTGAAAACCATAGGGTACAAGTGGATATACAAGATAAAGAAAAGGGTAAACGGGAAGGTGGAAACCTTCCAAGCATGTTTGGTAGCAAAAGGGCTTACTAAGAAAGAAGGGATCCGGTACGAGGAAACCTTCTTTTCTATAGTAATGCTTAAGTCTATTAAAATTCTCTTTGAGATTGCAGCTCATCTCAATTACAAGATTTGGCAAATGGATGCCAAGACATCTTAAACGGAAGTTTTGAAGAAAAAATCCATATGCTGCAACCATACGGATTTGTAACAAAAGGTCAGGAAGTTAAATTCTACAAGTTGCTTAGATCCAGTTTTGGACTTAAGCAAGCATCCGTTTTGATCAGAAAATCAAATAGTTTTGATCAAAATCTGGAAGAACCATGTGTACACAAAATATATAAAGGAAGAGTGGTGGAGTTTCTGATTTTGTATGTGGATGTAGGAGTGCTATCATCAGTTAAAGTTTGGTTGTCTGATCACTTTGATATGAAGGACTTGGGAAAAGTAAGCTACATTCTAAGGGTCAAGCTTCTGCTTGATCACGAATGATAGGCTTACTTCAGGCTGTATATATAAATAAGATTTTTATATATCAAGCTTGGAATGAAAGATTCCAAGAAGGGTCTTATCCCTTACAGACATGCGATTGCACTTTCTAAAGAGCAAAGTCTCAAAATGCCTAAGAATGTTGCACACATGAGGGCGATTCCTCATGCCTCGACAGTAGGAAGCCTCATGTATGCAATTCTTTGTACTAGACCAGACATTTGTTATGCAGTTGCCAGGGTCAGTAGATAACCTAGGAGAGGCTCATTGAACAACAGTAAAGCACATATTCAAATATCTTCGCAGAACTAGTGAATATATGCTTGTCTACCGTAATGATGACCAAATTTCGCTGGGTTATACAGATAGAAACTTCCAAATTGACGTGGATTCTAGGAAATCAACATTTGGATATATTTATACTTTGAGAGGTGGAACCATAAGTTGGAGAAGATAAATATGTCGCAGCATCAGAGGCGGCGAAGGAAAGGGGTTGGCTTAAAGAGTTCTTACTAGAACTCGAGGTAGTGCCTACGGTGAAATCTCCTATCATTCTTTAAAATGACAACACTAGAGCAGTTAAAAAACCTAGATATTATAAAAAGAGAAGCACATTGAGAGCAAGTATCATCTTGTTAGAGAGTTGGTATAACATGGGGATGTGACGATCTCTAAGATTGCATCCGAGGAGAATCTGGCCGCCCCATTCAAAGCCATTGCTATTGAAGACTCATGAGTCTCATGTCGAAGGGATGGCTATCAGATACATTTTTAATTGGGTTTAGGACTAGTTGGAGATTGTTCGGATTGAGCTCTAGCACCAATCTCATGCATTGACACATTCATCTATTTAATATAACTACAGTTTTCATTCATCATTCGAGCATTTATATACATTTTTTATATTAATAGTTTTGTACTTTATAACAAATGTGTCCACCATTATATATATATATGTGATCATGGTGTATGGGATAGATTATGGTACCCCATCTCTAATGCATACACAACTAAATAATCATCATGATAAAATATATAATTGTATACTTGTTCAGAATGTTAGATGGAACTGAACGACCATCTAGTACATTGTAGAATGTAAAAATGATTTAGTTTATCTTGGCCATTTTGCAAGCAAGTATATTGACTATATTGAAAGAGATTATTAATATATAATTTACTATGACTTTATAAATAATCTCTACAACTGCTATTATGCAAGGTTCTTAATCATATAAAGGGTTCTTGTATCCTAAGAGTAATTAAGCGGAAACTTTTTTCTACTCACGAGTAGGCACATCATGTAGCAATACTTCAATATGTTGGACTTCCATTGAATGCATAATTAGAGGTCACATTCTTATATGACACCGACATCTATGGATATTCTCATATGATGATATAATAAGTTGATCATTATGAATTATGGTCACGCCTTTTAATAAGGTGTTTATACCGCTTATTAAAAGATTGATTTATTTGTTAAATCAATTTAATTATCATAAGAATTATTACCACGAGACATTTGGACTAAGATGTAACTACCAAGAAGCACAATAGTTCAAGGCCATAATAATAATTACGAATATCAACGAATGAGCAAAGTTGCATTGATCCACTACAAATGCCGTTACATTTGGGAATTCATTACTTTGACATTGTCTTATCTATCAGTACAAGCTATTTGATCATATTGCAAATATGATTTTTGAATTGAAAGTTACTGCATTGGTTTTGATATTTACCATGCTCCTTGGTACCATATTTTATCAAGTTCAAGTACTATAATCGATATTGCGTGCTTTATACTCTGTGAATGAAGTTCATGTGTTTATCTTTTACTGGGCTTTGTGCTTCACTCCCTAGATTTTACGTTATTGGCTAAGTGTTTGGAGTTGTGTAAAAGATTATAAGACATGACTAAGTTAGAAACTTTCTAGTGAAATATGTTTCTTATATAGTTATTTTTAGATAAATTGTAAGAGACGACTGAGTAATATTTATCATGTTTGAAAGATTGTACTCATATGGATGTTGGTATTTAAAGAATATGGAAGTGATATTAGATTGAAAGTTTTATGGTGTATATAATGCTCTGCTTTATCTTTGAATTTATTATGTTATTTCAATGATTACGACTTTGTAAGTAACATAACGGGTTCTTTCTGAGAAATTTGGGTTGTTAGATATTGGGTGATGGTGGAGGTGTTGGTCTAATGAAGCTAGTTTGGTGGTGGATATTTTGGGTGGATTGGTGGTTGTATGTATGATGGATGGTTGTGGGCCTGTATGAGGATGTAGATTAGCAGATGCGGATGCCAAGTGAATTCTGAGACTGATGTGGCTGCTAAGGTGGATGAGGGGGTGAGCGACGATCTTAGGCCTGGGAGATTGATGAACATCCAAAAAATTAGACTTTAGCCCGACAATTAGTGAATTGGAACAAATTGAAAAACCCAAGGCCAATTATGTCAAGTCCGAAGATTAAGGTGAAATGCGCTCCCGCCTTCGCAAATTAAGGTTTTATACCCAACTATCCTAGATTAATTCTATATTTATGTCTATACTACATACAAAGAGAATACTTCTTTTGCTATATAATTACTTACCTAGAATGTTAATACTTAACATAATAAGAAAATTATTGAAAAATGACACAAGAAAAAAAATTCGTATGTAGTAAATAACTACTTGTAATGTTGATTTTCACAATTTAAAATTTATTTTAAAGAATATTGACATTAAATACTTAAATATTATGCTTGACTCGTACACTTAAATGTTATGCTTGTATCTATATCTATACTATATATAAAGGGAAAACATTTGGTGTTACATAATTACCTATCTAGAATGGTGACAAGTGGCATTTTATAGTTTTTTTCTTAAAATTTTCACAAAATAAAAGTTTAAATAAAGAATAAGTACTACTAATTTTTTATAACGAACAATTTATTTTATCGAATGCACATTATACATAGTGATACTTGATTTTTTAACAAGATTTTATATTATTAACTTTATTTTTACACACGCATCGCGTGTGCCACGGCGACTTGTATATAATAAAGGAAAAACATAATTTGATTTGATGTAACACCTTTTTGGTGTTACATAACTACTGATGCCAAGGAAAGTGGGTTCGTACCTACGTGGAAGTGCCAATATTACGGTCTAAAGTTATGTTTCTCTCACTAGAACCCAAGAGCTCCCAAATTCTTGAGTGAGAAAGTGGTTTTTTGTAAGAATGAGCAAAAGTCCCTTTTTTGAGTTGTAAAGTTCACTATTTATAGGAGACAGCGTGCTTATCTCATAAAGTGTCACATGTCATCCCCTGGGAGTGACACATCACCAGGGGGTCCCAAAATACCGGTTCTCCGTTGGACTGCCGGTTCCTAAATTCGCATTGCCTGCCCCACACAGCGTCGCTCTACCTGTCTGAGAAGACTGACCACACCGTGGTAGCACGATCAGAGTAAGCCCGTTGCTCCAGCCACCGATCTAAGCCCTTATTGAATCCCACAGGCCTGGCAGCAATGGGGAAGACCCGACGCCTAGCTGCCAGGTGGACTAGGCGCGATACCCTCCGAAGACCTGCTCTTGTCTCGGAGTGACCCGAGGGTCATAGTCCTTAGGGGTGCCGACGCGAGCCCCCAGTGTCGGAGCACGTAGGCAAGTCACGCAGGCACACTGGCAGAGATAATGTCCCTGAAGAATCGCCAATCCCGCTGCGAAGGGTCCTTGTGCCGGAGCACTATAAACGGAGCCCCCCGGAATGAAGACGGCGATAACTTTATGGTAACGAGCCTATCCCGCTACGAGGGGTCCTCGTGCCGGAGCACTACGACGGAGCCCTCCGTGATTGTGACTGCGATGGCTTTGTGGTAACGAGCCTATCCCCCTGCGAGGGGTCCTCACGCCGGAGCATTACGAACGGAGCCCCCCGTGATTGTGATGGCAATGGCTTTGTGGTAACGAGCCCATCCCGCTGCGAGGGGTCCTCATGCCGGAGCATTATGAACGGAGCCCCCCGTGATTATGACGACGATGGCTTTGTGGTAACGAGCCCATCCCGTGGCGGCGAAGACTTTGTGGTAACGAGTCCATCCCGCTGTGAGGGGTCCTCGTGCCAGAGCACTACAAACGAAGCCCCCCGGAATGCTGCACACTCTGTAGAGTGGGTCGAAGCATGTTCCACGTAGATGGCAGGGGCGCATGGTGTGGTGAATAAGTGTGATGCTCGAAGGCCTGTATCATGATTGTGGTGCATGGGTGGGCGACGACTGTCGCGAGACCATATCTGGTGTCGGGGGCACATGCCATGAGAACGGCGCACGGGCGTGACGACGAACGTTACGGAGCAATACTTGGTGCCGAGGGCAGGGATCATGAGAATGGCGCACGGGCGCGGCGACGAACGTCGCGGGGCAATACTTGGTGTCTGGGGTACGGATCATGAGAATGGCGCACAGGCGCGGCGACGAATGTTGCGGGGCAATACTTGGTGTCGGGGCACACATCATGAGAATGGCGCACGGGCATGGCGACGGACGTCGCGGCGCAATACTTGGTGCCGGGGGCACCCATCATGAGAATGGCGCATGGGCGTGGCGACAAATGTCGCGGAGCAATACTTGGTGCCGGGGGCACCCATCATGAGAATGGCGCATGGGCGCGGTGACGAACGTCGCGGGGCAATAATTGGTGTCAGGGGCACGCATCATGAGGATGGCGCACGGGCACGGCGACAGCGCATGGGCGCGCGTCGGGTGACCAGGAGACGAGACGTGAGTTAAGTGTGCCTGTTATACCAAAAAAATGAGTGCAATATGTAGTGATGATAAAGTTGGGGATGATGACACGGGGTTCGTCGGCGACGGGTCATTCGGCAGTAGCGCGTGACTTTGAGCGATGAATGTCACGAGAGCGAGGCACGGTCGCGGACATCGGATGACAGACGTCACGAGTTTGTTGTCTATGCGTTAGTAAGCTTTGTGCCCGCACAAAACATGGTTCAGAACAATGTGTGCAAAAAAGGGCAAAGCCGGGGGTTTTGGGGGAAGGCCGAGGCCAACCCCCTTGGGAGGCCGAGGCCAAGGCCACCTTTCTCCTTTTGGTGAACTTCAGGCGTGCCGACGGTTGGTGTTTTGATAGGCAATGACAAATCCAGAAGTTTCGTTGCGACGAGCGTGTCAACGTGAATCATACCCACATGACGGACAAGGTACCAAAGTCACATACGAAGCGTACGAGGGGAACAAAGCGCAGAAAGGACCTTACGTGAAAAGTGAACCACCGGGGGGAAGGCCAAGGCCAACCCCCATGGAGGCCTAGGGTGACCCCCATGGAGGCGCGAGGCTGACCCCATGGCCTTGGGGGAGGCCGAGGCCGACCCTATAGGGTCGGCCAAGGCCTTTGCCCTTGACCTCGTCACTCCAATTGCGCCATCGATCGATGTTTTTAATGAAAAGGTGTTCGGATGATCTCGGCGTGACGGTCGCGCTCTCGTGAGTCACTCTAACTCGAAATAAATTGCACCTAAGTCTCGCACGAAGCGCTTGAAGTGAGAAAAACACGTGTCTTGGGCATGCGCGCGCTGACCGGTTCGATCGTGTCTGCGAGAAGCGGGACCCCCAGTAGGCCATTGAGTCCGAGCAGAATAGGTTGAGAACATAAGCCCCCTGCGTGTGGTGGGCGCGGAGGGTCGACCCAACGAGCACCGCACGCATAAGCGTCAGTTTTTGAAAAAAAATTGCCGGGGTCGAATCTTGAGGAACGGTCATTATTGTAACGAAAGACATGATGAAGCGTAGGTTTCCGTGAAATTTGTGAGTTCGAAATTAAAAAAAAAATTTGAGAAAAAAATGTTAGCGCGAATAAAGTAATAGCGGTATCGAGCGAGAAGAAAAAAAAGCAGAGCGACGAAAAAAAAGGATTATGCGTATCCGTTAGTGTTGGAGTGAAAAGAAAGGTAGCGTGAATAGTAGAATTTATCTGGAAGTGGGTTTCCGTGAAAAAAATTATTAACGGTAAAATTAATTACGTAAAAGTTGAAGTGTGAATCCCGACAAAGATATCACAAAAAAATACTTAAGCTAGCGCGAAAATGGGTAGCGGTTTGAAAAAGAGTTGTTGGGAGTTTTGGGGGGAAAGTTTGAGATTGAATTTTGAATGAAAAAAAGAGGGGGAAGTTTTTTTTGGGGGGGGGAAGGTTAAGACTTATGGGAGAAGAAGGGGGGAAGTTGGGAAGTCTTGAAATTTCAAGACTTTAGGGAAAGAGAGGGAGATTTACACTTAGAAGAAAAAGGAGAGAAGAGAGGAAGAGAAAGTAGAGAAGAAGAAGGAGAAGAGGAAGGCTTGAAGATCCATAAGGTTGAGGACCACCCAAGAAGCAAGAAGGATGCATGAAGGTAAGAGCTATGAGGGAAGAGGTGGAAGAGGAGGAAGACACCAGGGGGAACCTCGGCCTCGGCCCAGGCCGACATTGGGAGGGGAGGTTGGGGGAATGGGGAAGGGAGTAAGGGGGAGGGGCACAAGGCCGATCTACCGGGTGGCCGAGGCAGACCAAGGCAGTGAGGCTGAGGCCGACGTGGGGCGCGGACGAGGCGTGGGGGGAGAAGGGGGAAGGGAGAAGGGAGAGGAAGGGAGGGAGGAGAGGAGGAAGAGGAGGGAGGAAGAAAGGGAAGAAAAGGAAAGAATAAGAGAGGAAGAGAGGGAAGAAAGGAGAAGAAGAAGGGAAGAAGAAAGAATGAAAGAGAAAGGAGAAAGGGAAGGAGGCCGAGGCCGCGGGGGTCGAGGCCGACAGGGCGATGGATGACAGATCACAGAAAAAGTCGAGGACAAAGCAAAGTGCGCACCGTCGTGGTGGGGAGAGTGGGCATTCACAGTTGTCGCGGGGTGACGGGCTTGATGACGATGATGAGGACGTACCGGTATCGGTCGATGAGTCGGGTGTGCCTTTGGGTTTCGATGATGACGGTATGAGGACTTTTGATCAGACGCCGAGCCATAGCAACATGTTACTGACCGCAAAGGGTGTGGTGCCCGGGTGTCCTCCTGAGGGGCTGTGGAGGGAGCTAGCGCTACGGGTGTCTGCTGACGTGTTTTTGGCACCTTGGAGCTCTGCATCAATGCGTGATGGCCCCATGGTCCCTTCACCGTATGTCCTTGCGCCGAGCATCGAGGTTGCTCTAGTGATGTCGCCGCGGTACATTCTGGGTTTGTTGGCTGAGCGAAAGGACATTTCGTGGTCACCTGTGATGTTGCCGGTAGGTTGGAGTTTCTGGTGTGCATACATGATGGGGCATGAAGCTTGGAGGGAAAGGTTAGAGGA
Organism: Escallonia herrerae; assembly: GCA_033070095.1. NCBI lineage: Eukaryota > Viridiplantae > Streptophyta > Magnoliopsida > Escalloniales > Escalloniaceae > Escallonia > Escallonia herrerae. The sequence goes on along the minus strand of JAVXUP010001899.1, from coordinate 8,000 downwards.
GCTCAGGCTAGTGGCAGCGATTGAGGCGACGTACAAGAGTGTGGAGCCGGGCAGGGACATTAGCGGCCTCACACTATTACTTTCGCGATGAAGCTCGCAGACTCATACCTTCGTTATAGAGTTCAGGGAGATTAGTCCGACGCTGCTGGACGTCGAGATGTTGACCGGCCTACCAATGCATAGGAGAGAGGATGCCCATGCACTAAGGCTGACAGCGGAGGAATGCCTGGTTGTCAAGGCGTTGATTGATTTTCTGCAAGAGACAAGGTTCAACCGTAAGTGCACATATAGCGGGTGGGTTCAGCATTTCTATGGCACAGTGGTCATGCGGCCCAGGCAGAGGTTGATGTCGGATGACGATTTCCATAGTGGGCCTAGCTACAGGGACGAGAGATACGAGCTAGCTACCTTCCTTGCCATGTTTCTATCGAGGTACGTTGTCCTGTTACTTTGATCTTTGCATTACTCGTATGCTGCATAGCATTGCTCTTGTACATGTAGTCTATTGATTTCTATACTTAGAAAAAAAAAAAGGTCCATATTAAGAACGGAGAGGAATAGCGTAGCATGTTGCTAAGTGTTATGCTGCATATCATGCTAGGGTGGGGCGGTCGTGATGTGTGTCACATTTATGTACTTGTAGCTTTGTGTTTGAGGGGACACTCGAGGACGATATTGCCCAGAAGGTCTTCCCGTTAGTAGTGCGGATGGCCGCAGGCAAACGTGTTGGGTTGGCGCCGATATACTTGGGCACGCTGTACTCGCGTCTAGACCAGTTTGTAAACAACATGCAGAGATCGTATGGGTGGTATTAGGTGTCGACCTACGTCGACTGGATGCTCCTACAGAGGTATCTGTTTGAGTGCTATGTAAAGTATAGGCCTTTGGGGTATCCGAAGGTACATTCGTGTCTGAGGAAGGGGCAGTGACGCGTCTGTGGAAGTCGATGGTAGTAGTGAAGTGGTATGCAGGAGGACAAGTATATGCGTGGGCCTGTGGCAAGAGGCCTGCATGCGAGCTATCGCAGGTGTTTGACGTACGAGACGCGTGCCTCAGCCGTCTGTATGTCAACATGCATTCTGCGTACAGGACTCTGCCTTGGATGCACCTACGGGATATCGATCCACAGTTACACAGCAGAGCCGACCTGACAGACCTCGAGATATCTCTGTTGGTAGCCTTTTTCCCTGGATGGCTGCCAGTAATGATTGATGACGGCGGGAAGCCGGCTGTGTGTCGGTATTATGTTACGCGCTACAGTCCTGACTGTTTTTCTCTCGCCTTTGGCTATGATTTGGAGCCCCCTGCAGTTATTCTCGACCTTGGGATGTGGATACGGCTTTTTGGTATACCCTGCGGAGGAAGGCAAGTTCGCGGCCAACACCGACGAATGAGTAGAGGAGGCCTGGTTTGTTGTCCACCGGGGTGGTCACAGCTGCATGTGCTCATTGGTGGGAGAGGATTCGGATTACGTGGTCTGAGTGGTTGGTGCAGGGGCCAGCGGATAAGTAGCTAGTCGACATCTTTGTTGGTGATAGAGGATTGGGCTTTGTGTCACTGCAGGTGGCGAAGCAGTCGGGTATGATGGCACTGATTACAGGTGTTCCTGAGGCGGATGCGGCTAGGGGCAGTCTTGGAGGACGCGATGACACAAGATCCCGAGGGGGCGGTGGCAGGGGTATTACCGCACATGCGCCCGCGCCAGCCCACGCGCCTAGGATGCCGGGAGCCGGCAAGGGTCCCCTCTCGTCAGTGAGAGTGAGAATGATGGAGAGTGTGTAGCGTGGCGGCGCGGGTCCTTCAGCTGGCGGCAGTCATGGGCCGAAGAGGCTGTGGGAGGTATTGGGGTATTCTGACTCTGAGGTTAGTATTACCGTTATTTGTTTTGCTTTTATTTCATAGTTGCCGATCACTGTGTTAGTCATGTGCTAAGATCGTTCTTCCCTTTTTTTTGTTTTTGTTTTTTTGTCAGGAGCTTGATGATGATTTGGGTGCCGAGCCATACGATACAGCTGAGGATACTGAGGCAGAGACTGACGAGTTCAGAGGCATGGATGCTGAGACACCTGGTGAGACCGATGATACGGACGTAGAGGCAGCCAAAGAGGCCGACGAGATAGGTACCAAGACAGTCGATCATTTCCATGAGTATGGTGAGACGGTTGCTGGTGCTGTTGAGGGGAGCCGTGGGGTCAATGAGCCATATGCTGAGATTGTTGGTAAGGTCCGTCCTATGGAGACTGATGCTGTTGAGGGGTCGTGGCAGCAGAGCAGGCGGCCGAGTATGTGGCAGAGCCAGTCAGTCGTCCGAGTTCGTCACCCGTACTAGTTGAGGCAGTTGAGTCTCTATTGGGCGGTCAGATGGACGATGCCCATATGTTCGAGGGGTCGGATTGGTGGACAGTTAGGGAGCCAGACGCTCCGTCTGGAGTTCATCATGTTTTTGCTGCGGCACACACACCTACTGCGGGTCCGTCCCCCCAGCCTGATGTACCTGTTCTATCCGCAGTGAGGCCTGTTCTTGAGACGTTGTCAGGCTCGGCAGCAGATGCTGGTGATATACTGTTGTCGATGCACTCTGGTGTAGTTGATGCACAGTCGACTGGTGATGGTATTTTAGAGGTTGGTGCTGCCAGTGGGAGGTTTCCTGTCGGCGGGGTAGACGCGATCCCCTGGGATGGCGTGGAGTTTACGCCGATTGGAGATGATCAGGGTGAGGCACTCGGAGACATTTATTGATGCCGCCCTCGTCCGTGGTGCTGTATTCGTGAGGGTGATGTACATAGCCCTCGTGGATTGGTTTGCTACCCTTGGTGCAGTATCGGTTTCAGGTTGGACTCCAGTAGTTATATCACAGTATCTGTCAGAGCTTGTATCCTTTACAGCTCTCGGCTTCTAGTTGGACTGGATGGTGGACTATATTAGATTGAGAGGCCAGAGTGCTGAGGCTATGGCGGAGTTGGCTCTCATCAGTGTTCAGGAGTCCGCGTTGCGGGGTCAGGGACGTGTGCTTGATACCCAGGTGGCTACAGTGACTGAGGCGGTGGAGGGGCTGCGCGCCCAGCTTGTAGAGGCAAAGAGACGACTGACCGAGGCAGAGGTTCGGTGAGCTGAGTGGGAGAGCAGATGGACAGATCTTCAGGCGCAGCGACAGACATTAGAGGCATACACTTTCGATCCTATTTGTGCCTTGCTTTCCCCTTTACATTAGATCTCTTGTACTTTGCATTTTTTTTAGGAGATATGGGTTCAGTAGCAGCCCCTCAAACCATTGGCTTGTACTCATTTGGTTGATATGGATGTTGTAGTCATGTGGTTATTTTGTACCTATGTTTGTTGTGAGATGATGCTTAGCTTTTGATGTGCTTGTACGTCTTGCATGTGTTGTTTTCCCGTTGTGGTTCCCCCCTTCCCGCCCATAGCAAGCGGCTTAGTGAGCAATGTGTAAGTGAAAGAGTGCATGACATACAGTAGTTAAGGCTAGTAAATGATCTTTGCATTGATAGTATTTAGGCCACAATGCCAATACATGAGTAAAGTAAGAACTTGTGGCAATCAGCAAAAGTTACAAGTCATAAACAGGTATGCATAGACAAAAAATGTTGTGTGTGGGTGTTCTAAGCTTTGGGCTGGTAGGGCGGGGGGAGTGATCCGCAGCTGGTTAAGCATAATACTTCTTCAAATAGCGGCCGTTGATAGGTGCCGTGATTTGTCCATCTTCCATGTTGAGCAGGAGGTAAGAGCCGTTGTCTCTGGCTTCATACACTTGAAGTGGTCCTTCCCAATTTGGTGTGAACTTGGGGGCTGACATGTTGGCGCGTATATGTTTAGTAGCTTGGAGAACAAGGTCGCCCTCAATGAATGTCCTTTGCTTCACAGTCTTTCCATATGCCTTAGTGAGTTGTTCATGGTACTTCTTCATACAGCACAAGGCATTGGCTCTCTTTTCATCAAGTCCTTCAAGGGCGGTCATTCTGGTTTCTTCCTCCCAAAGGCTGCTGCTTAGGGAGAGTCTGGCTGACGTGACCGCAATCTCGACTGGTACCACACACTCATCCCCGTAGCAAGGGAAAAGGGTGTGGCCTTTGTTGCTGTGTGCTTGGAGGTTCGATAAGCCCAAAGTGCAAGGCTTAGCTTTTCAGACCATGAACCACTCGCATCATGGACCATTCGTGACAATACCCGTAGTAGAGTCTTGTTAGAAGCTTCAGCTTGACCATTTCCTTGTGGGTAGTAAGGCGTGGATGTAGCGTGGTTGATGTTGTATCCTTCCATGAAAGCTCGGACATCCCTGTTGATGAATGGCATGCCGTTGTCATATATGATGCACAGGGGGATACCAAAGCGACAAACGATGTGGTCGAGCAAGAAGTTGGCAATGACGCCTCCCGTGGCTCGTCGTAGAGGTATGGCTTCGACCCACTTCGTGAAACGTTCCGTTGCCACCATAATCCAAGCGTGACCCCGTGATGTTGGGTGGATGGGGCCTATGAGGTCGAGAGCCCAAGAGTGAAATGGCCAAGGGGCCAAGATCATACAGAGGTCGGATGCCGGTGTGTGCATTCTGTCAGCGTGTCTCTGGCAGGGTTGACAGTGTCGGACATGAGAGATCGCGTCAGATTCCATAGTCGGCCAGTAATACCCCAACCTTAGCAATTCTGCATACAGCTTCTGAGAGCCTTGATGCTCACCGCAATCACCATTGTGTACTTCATTAATCACCTCGACTGCTTGGGCACCCTGCAAGCATCGCAGGGTGCGTCCCAAAAATCCCTTGCGAAATAACTCGCCTTCCGTCATGAAATACTTAACTGACTTGCGCTTGATGGATCGTGCTGAGTTACATTCAGGTGGTAGAACCCCGTGTGATAAGTACTAGATGAGAGGCTAACGCCAGTCACCTTCGACGTCAATGACAAGAGCTTCCGCATTGTCCGGTGCATACAGGCACTCGGGACAGTCCCTTTGGATATCTGAGGCATCCTTGGCCATGGATGGCCAATAGAGGCCCATACGCTGGAGGCGATGATATAGAGGGGGACCGTCGAGGCTACAACACTTCTGATGGCCAAGCCGTAATTTGTGCTTTGCCTCTTCCGAGGCCAAACACCTAGCTAGAGTGCCTCCGGGACATCGTCTATACAAGACATCTCCCAACATCAAAAAGTCTGTAAGAGTAGAGGCATGAGCAAGAGATGGCGTCTTAAGTTTGTCGATGATTGGCTGCCTCCAATCGTTTGCAGTAGTGTCCTTCGGGACTAGGCGTAATGCTGTGCATGGTTCCATTCTCTTGATGATGGTTAGCATTCGCTGCTCACCCTCAACCTCCATCTTCGACGCGATCGTGGCCAAGCTGTCCGCATGTCTGTTGTGGCACCTGTTGTGATGTTCATACTGGATATGGCCAAGTCTTCCTTCCAAGTGTTGCACCAAGGCACGATAAGGTGCCAAGGCTGGTTCCTTGACTGCGAACTCTCCGTCAGCCTGCTTCATGATCAAGTTTGAGTCTCCTTTCACACACAAGGCCTTAGCCCCCATACTGACGGCAAGCATGAGGCCAATGACAAGTGCCTCGTATTCAGCTTCGTTGTTAGACACTGGGAATGCGAGCTTGAAGGATAGGGAGGTGGTAACACCACCGGGATTCTGGAGGACTATACCGGCACCCCTTTGCCCGAGGGGTGTTCCATTGGGGCCTTTGCTAGTGGATGAACCGTCAAATTCAAGTGTCCACAATTCATGGATGTCGGTGATTAGGGCCGTCTCCTCCCCAGGCAATTGGTCTGAGGTCGGCTCATATTGTTGGCGTGGAAAAAAGGCTAAGAGGTCTGCAAGTGCTTGGCTCCGTAGAGCTGTAGGATTCTTGATAGATAGGCCGAACTCGGCCAATAGCAACAACCAACGGGTGAGTCGACCAGACAGGGCGGGACGTGTAAGCATGTAGCGGAGTGGATCAGCTTTGGTGACGAGTGTGATCTAATGTGCCAAGAAGTAGTGTCTGAATTTCTGTGAGGCGTAAACCAAAGCTAAGCAGTGCTTCTCGAGCTCGGAGTAATTGGCTTCGGGCCCCCTGATTGACCGACTGAGATAATAAATAGGACGCTCCACCCCATCCACCTCTTGAGCAAGTAAAGCCCCTATGACCCTGGGCGTGGAGGTCAAGTATAGTAGGAGGGGCAGACCTCGTTGTGGTACCACCATGGTTTGCGGCGACATGAGTACCGACTTGATCTTGTCAAAGGCTTGCTGTTGGGGCGCACCCCAACTCCATGGTGCGCTCTTGCGTGTCAAGTGCTGAAAGGGTGTGATGAGTTCGGCCAAGGCAGGGATGAACCGACGGAGGTAAGAGACCTTACCGAGAAAGCTCTTCAACTGTTTGGTGCTTATGGGGGGTGGCATCTCTTGGATGGAGGCGGCTTTAGAAGGGTCAACGTCGATGCCCTGTCGACTGACCAAGAAGCCGAGGAATTTGCCGGAGGAGACTCCAAAGGCACATTTCAGCGGATTCATCCGCATATTGTACTGACGACAACGATCAAAGACTGCTCGGAGGTCAGTGAGATGATCACTTTCCTTCTTAGACTTAATGATGAGATCGTCGACGTAGTCTTCCACTGTGCGGTGTATCATGTCATGGAATATGGCTGTCATCGCCCTTTGATAGGTAGCACTTGCATTCTTGAGGCCGAAGGGCATGACCTTCCAACAAAAGTTACCCATAGGAGTGCGGAAGGCTGTCTTGGCACTGTCGTCAGGGTTCATGCGAATTTGATTATAACCTGCGAACCCGTCCATGAAAGATAAGGTTTCATGTCCGGCGGCGGCCTCTGTAAGCATGTCGATATTGGGTAGTGGAAACTCGTCTTTGGGGCACGCCTTGTTCAAGTCCCGAAAGTCAATACAAACACGGACTTGGCCATTCTTCTTTTGTACAGGGACGACATTAGCCAGCCAAATTGGGTGAGTGATAGGTTCAATGAAGCCTGCCTGCAGAAGGCATTCAATCTCTTGTTTGATCTTCAACTCGAGCTCGGGGCGGAATGTCTGCGGGTGTTGTCGGACAGGGATGGATCCGGTAGCAATGTTGAGATGGTGTGTGACTAAGGCAGGATCCAGTCCGGGCATCTCATTGTAACTCCATGCCAAGACATCGCGATATTCGCGCAGAAGGAAACCAATTCCTCTCTTCGGCCGGGGGCGAGTTTTGTGCCAATGTAAGTGTGCCGTGGTTCTTCGCCTGGGTCGGCCAGGTTGATTTCTTCAAGATCTTCAGCTTGTGGCCGAGGGCCGTCTTCATAGCAAGGTGGTGCTGCGCCGGGGGTGAGGTCAGGATCTGGTGGGCAATGCTCGGCCGTGCAGCACCATTCAGTCTCCTCAAGTGGGTCGGGGTCGAGGGGGTCAGATGAGGGACCACCTGAAGCCCCCGCACACCGTCATAACTGGTAGATCACTTTACCGTCCTTGACGATGTGTTGGAAGGTTGGCTCAGGCTTGTGCTTCTTAGACTTGGGGGATGCAGGAGGGGAGTTGGCCTTGGCAGCAGGTGGTATGACTGAGGTTGATGCTACGTTCTTGCTACCCTTCTTTGTTTTGGACTTGGGAGGCTTGTTGCCACATAGCTCCTCCCAATTTGGCAGCCTTGTAGAGTGGATGTGAGCAGCGTTCTCACCATCCTCGGCAAGCTCGGTGAAGAAGGAGGCCTCGACGAAGTATGATTCAGCGCATTCGAACGGGGCCTTCGTAGCTGGTATTGTCACGGCTACCTCGTGTCCCGCGGGACCGGCCACCAGTTTGACACACTGATGGTACGTTGAGGGCACAACCTTGTTGATGTGAATCCATGGTCGGCCGAGTAGGATGTGGAATGTCGGCTCGCTGTCCATCACATGGAAAGTGGTGTCACGACGTACGGACCCGACCATAAGGTCGACAGTGATATGGCCCAAGGTTGATTGGTGACCGTTCCCAAAGCCTGAAATTTTGATTGGGTCTCGTATGCT